>APFE031276066.1:97876-127713 GCA_000404065.3 Pinus taeda | reverse complement strand
ATAGGGGGTTGGATAATTGTCTTTAGGACAAGCTCGATTAATATCCCTATAATCAATACATATTCTTATCGTTCCTTGTTTTTTGTTAACAGGAACAATATTTGATACCCAATCCGTTAAGGGAATTGGATAAATGAAACCTTCTCGAAGTAATTTCTCAACTTCAGCTTTAATAGCAGCAACTTTTACTGGATGTATCTGATGCAAACGTTGCCGGACAAGTTTAGCATCTGGGGAAATTTTAATTTCATGGACAACAATTGATGGATTCATTCCTGGCATTTCTTCATATGACCAGGCAAACATGTCACAGAATTATTGAAATAGGGCTTTATAAGTTTGGATTTCATTGTTCTTACATGAAGAGCCTATATGAATGTTTTCAATAACTCCGGGTTTCACTGAAATGTCAATAGGAACCGTTCGAGAGATATTTCCCAAATTCAACTCAAAATTAGGATGCTGCAGTGGATTCTGTGGTTCTTTGACATAGTCAGTGGTAAAAATAAATGAGAAATCATTTTCAAAATGATTAAGCTCATGTAAAAACGAAGATCGATGATGAAGATCTTCCCATGGTAAATCATCAACAGACATAAGTTCACGAATCTGCTTGTCAGTATGAACAGGGTCAGAAAATGTTGTTGAAGCTGAAGTTGATATTGAAAGTGATTCCCCATGGACCACATTCATTGGATCAGATTTGGTTGAACAACAGTCGGAAAATGATTGTACAGCCTGATATGCAACTTCAAAGGGACTCAAAGGCATCATGTCACCAAATTAGTCCACCTCAAAATCAGAAGGTACGATCCAAGGATCATCAAAAGCAATAGTGTTTGATGAAATCATATGAATAGTTGCAAAAGAAGGCAATACATTAGGAGGAGGAAATGAAAAAGTTCCTAGCAAACCAGAATATTTAATCAAACCTACCCCAACATCCTTGTAAGGGATAGCTATTTTACCGACATGTTGAATACTATCAGAAGAGGCTGGGTCAGATGAAAAATACATCAACTAGTCTATTGTAATGATCTTTCCATTATGAGGAAACTTGATAAGCCGAAAGACCGATGAAACAATAACAGTCATAGTGTAAAACCAACTGCGACCCAAGAGAAGGTTGTAATCTATAGGGGCATCAACCACTTCCACATCTAGATTTACAGTTTTGCCTTCAACCCCTATAGGTAAATCCTGCGAAATTCCAAAAGGATGAAACCCTCAGCCATCAAAAGCCTTTAGAATCATCGGGGATTGATTGAGTGTAGGAGAACCAAGTGATCTCCAACACTGAATCGACATAATACACATAGAAGCTCCCTCATTAATCACAGTCCGAAAGCAAGGTCTATTTTTGACTAACACTGGAATCTGGAAAGCCATTTGATGAGGTAGGCAAGGTGTACTATTCTCTAAATCGAAGATTATAAGGTTCGAATCTTGAATATCAACAGCTCCTATAGAAGACAATAGTAATTTACGTAGTGCTGGGCATGATTGTAGCACCTCCAAAGCCGACATTGTTGAAGGGGAAATAGCTAAAGCTTCAACAATGTTATAATTCTGAGCAGCTCTCGCATGTGGATTGAAAGCCGACTTCTGAAGTATACCTTTAGCAGGTGGTTTGATTACTAAGTCTGGGTTAGGTTTCTCGATCTGTAGTGGATCAAAACCAGAAGGAGTTGAAGTTGATGGGTTTGAATTAGAAGATTCTGCTTCCTTACCACCAACAGGATTTTTACTACCATAATCTTGCGATCGCATTGCAATCCTGACATGGGACATCATCATAATGGGTTCTTCTGAGGCATTTGAGGAAGAACCTATCATCTTACTATCTTGACTAGGAAAAGGACCCTTCAAGACAGCATGCGTTTGAGAACCTTTGACGATTTTTGAAACATCAGCTCGATGTGGGTAGTCTCTTTTGAAATGTTCCTCGTCAAAAATGAGACAAGGATAGCGAGGTTTATGTTTCTTGTCAGTAGATTCATTTTTATCTGATTTCTCTTTTCAGTTTTGTTTATTTTTCTTCTTCCCCTTCTTTTTACCCCCGGATTTTGATTTGGCCGTATATGATTCTACGACATGGATATCGGTAGGAATTTCAGCGGAAGAATCTCCTGTCAGAGAATTTGGTAAAGTTATAATTGGAGAAGAATTTTTTAAAGATTTATTCTCGCTTTTGGTACAAACTGAACTAATCATACCATTAGCGGCATGAGACCCTGAAGGAGCTGCAATTATTTGATTGTGTTTCGGAAGGTCGAGGATTTTTTCATGTAAAGTACCTGACTGCATATAAACGAGGTCAAGGTACTGAGCTTGAGCAATTACTTGCTCTTCAGTAACAACTCCTACCTTAGCTACATCCTTAGTGATTTTAGGTAATAATGATTTAACAAACCATTCTGCCCAAATTTAATTCGGAATAAAAACTTTCACTAAATGTCGTCGACGTCGCCATTCATGAATATGATCTGAAATATATGTGGACGTTGACTATTTTAATGAAGTTAATAATTCCGTGCCATTGTCATATCTAACAGGAAACTGAAAATGAGTTAAGAAAGAAGTGGCTAGCTGACTAAAATTATAAAAAGAGCCTCGTGGTAACTCAATGTACCACTTGGCAGCAAGACCAATCAGAGTGCGTTGAAAAAGACATAGCGAATTGAATCATCAATAATGGAATTAGATGCACACCAGAGGTGATAAGTCATCACATGATTTGACGTATCTTCTCTTGACTTACTCTCAAACTTCAGGATATCACAGGGAAACTTATTAGGCATTGGCGGCCAATACGGAAGATAGTAAATTGGATCGTTTGTAAGGCGCGACAAATCAGGTAAATCAAAAGTTGCGATAAAAGGTAACTGACGGTTAGGGTCTCGAAAACCTTGGGTCACAAAACCAGCCCCAGGAGGAGGATATCCAGGATAAACTAGAATTGGATTTGCATTAGGAATATTATATCCTCCCAGAAAACCAGGATTAACCAAACCAAACTGGGGTTGTTGAGGTTGTTGATAAGTATATCCAGGGTACGGTTGATACTGATAAACTGGGTTTTGCAAAGCAGGACCAAATTGGTACTGTCCCTGGTACGGTTGATAAGTAAATTGCGGTTGACTTGTGACAACTGTACATGGACCAGGTTGTCCTATAGGCATCTGAACCGAAGTTTGAACTGTAGGTCCTGAATGTGGTATAGAGGTCTGAGGAGTTGATGCAGAAACAATAGAAACCGGATCTACCGATACTCCAGAAGTAGGTGGGGTAGATTGAACAGAAGCTGCAGTAGTTGCAGCAGCAGTTTGAGGCAGAGTTCGAGGTGAACTAGGTCTAGGCTGATGAACAAGACCAGGTGCAGAAGTTTAAACAATAGGCTAGACAAGTTGATGGGTTGGACCAAAAACCAAAGGTTGTCCAGGTTGACTTTATAACTACACATTAGGTTGTAAAATCTGTTGAGTTTGAGATGGATCCCACACCATGTTCATTCTGGGGTATGGACCCCTAAAAGGTTGAGCATATTGAGGACCATAACCAGGTTGAGTGTAGGGATGATAATTGAGAGGTACATTTCCAGCTCCTTGTACAAATGGTTGACCAGAAGGCAATTGGAAACCTTGAGTTGGGTACTGACCTTGAGGTTGATAACCTTGAGGCATGTACTGAAACTGGGGTTGACCTTGAGGTATATATTGATACTGGGGTTGACCTTGAGGTATGTACTGAGTCTGGGGTTGACCTTGAGGTATGTACTGTCCTTGAGGTTGCCCCGTAGGTGGTATCTGACTACTTTGAGGTTGCCCCCCAGGCGGTAATTGAGCACCTTAAGGTTGCCCCCCAGACAGTAACTGACTACCTTGAGGTTGCCCTTCACGATGTAACTGACCACCTTGAGGTTGTGAATTTGGAATAGTACCAGACATCATAAGAATTTCTTCTACGCTCAATGGTGGAGTTCCGTTATTACCAATTGAAATATCATGTTCAATTGGTTGAGGAGATGCTCCTGAAAAAGTACAAGTGAGTGATTGATACCCAAAAGGAATAGAAGGACCGCCATATAAAAATATTTTCGGTGTTTGGGAAAACATGGATGACCGTCTCGATATATTCAAAGGAGGATAATAACCTATGGGCGTAGGATGGAAAGGAACTCGAGGTGGTGAAAAACTAAGACCCGGGTTTTCTAAAAAGGTCGTCAATGATACGTACCAAGCGTAACTTCTAAAAGGACTGTAGAATATTGATTCACGCTACCTAAGTTCTAAAGTCAGTTGATTTTTAAGGAGAGTTGTATCTTCGTCCGAACTAACAAGTTCTTCAATAGAAATGAGTCCAGAAGGAAGATTTTGGGTAATGATACTTCCTACCCTGGGTGAACTAGGACCACTAGAAGTTGGAGAAGCAAACCCTGAAGATGGAGTAGCAGCAGGTTCGGTTTCAAGCTCAGAAATTTCAGGTTCTTCAATTAATTCACTAGTAGGAGAAATACTACCAGTAACTTCGGAAAATGAAATTGGTTCAGAAATATACTCTGTTGCTTGAGCTTGATAATCAGGATGAACAATTAAAGATGACTCTCCGACTTCCTGTGACCCAACTCTACTATCGCTAGGTGATACAAGAGCTTGTAGCTCTTCAAGTTGACTTGGTGTATATTCGAGAGGTTTCCCCCAAAGTCTACAGGATTGTATCGGTAATTCAACCACGATTAAATATTTAATTACTTCACACGCAAACAAAGAAAATATCAATAAAACCACCTAAAAGTCTCTAAAGAACCAAACAATTGAATCACACGCCTAAAAAAATCTAAGAGTACAAACCACACACAAACAGTAACTTTCCGTACCAAAAACACTAGTTGGTGATGAAATCCAACGTTGCAGAATTCAATACAGAAATGGCGGTTGGAACAGTTACTCCGACAACCTGCTTAATGAAACAGACTGGCACAAGTTTCTTCACAAAACCATCTCAAGTGAAGAGAAACCCCTAGAGAGTCCAAGTGAGTCTAGTTGACGTCTGCTCGAGGTACAGTGAGACCCATATTTCACCATCACCTTAGGAAAGAATCTTAAGATTATGGTCACTAAGGTTACCAATAGTAACAAATACAACTGAGGGAACAGTCTACGATCCGGTCTACGCGCAAGGGTAAAGTAACAAAGCTCAATCCCCTTGAATGCTCCTCGACATGATCAATCCGAGGTTTACCAACAAGTGACCCCAGGGTCCTCGAAAATGGTTAATCCGAGGTTTACCATTTTTAATACATGCAAATCTGTTATTTTTCCCAATGAGATAGACTTGATTGTCTCAAAGGTTCGGACATGATCTTGTGATTGACTACTTCAAGAGGAGCTTCCCAGATTATATAAAATACAATTGGATTGATTTCCTACCACAAGATATAGCTACTTGTTTGTTTTAAATGTCTTGGAGAGTTAATTACTCCCTACTTCAAGATACTAGCCTAAACTATATTAGTGATAAGAGCCCTAGAAATAAAAAGATTGCTAGATCAATTTTAATTAAGCATTATTTTTATGGGTTGTTTCTTAAGTCAATAGGTATGGAGATGAAATTTTGATGGTGTGAAGACTCGACTCCAAAAACACTAAAAAATGCACCTAAAATGATAAACAATTCGTTTTTCCTTCAATGAATTTCTAGCTAAAAGAAAGAGTTGAGAATGCAATCTTTGAAAAACAAAACTTTCCTTCAACATGTAAATGAAAAGAAAATATTTTTGTCTTTTTCAATAAACTCAAAACAAGACTACTAATTATGCTCACAAAAAATCCCTTTTCTTTTTCAACACTCAAAACTTACAGAAAACAATTCTTTCAAAAGAGATTCTACGATTTCTAGAAAACACTCAAAACTATGAAGAACGAATCTTGAGATCTAAAAACTTCTAAAAACCTAATTGAAATAAAAACTTCAAACCTTTTCGAGGATGTTTTACTTAGTTGTTCAGTAAACTAAGGATTAATTCGTTTAGAATAACAAATCAATCAAAAAATGCCCAGCTATGTTTTCTTTAATAAAAATGAAATTCACAACTTATGACCAAGTTGGTTCAAAGATTTGCAAAGAGAAACGAAATCTATTTCTCACCAAGGGAAAATTTCACAGACCAGCCAGAATCATCAAGAAGACAAAAATATACCAGGGTGATCTAAGGTTTCTTAGGCTTCTAATCTTTGAGTCACTACAAAGACTAAGTGAAAACCAATCCGGGCATGCAAAAATTCTAGAAAATCATCTAAAACAAAAACACCAATGGAACTTACTCACAAGAGACTTTTGACAGGACACATGTAGATCTGGGCAGAGACTAAAAATCATAAATAAAACCTAAACTTAACTGAACGAAAACATTTTAGGTTTTTCAAAAATTTTGACAGGGTCCGCAGGCTTCCAGTATAACCAAAAGCGGTACTGCTCTATGCACTAAAGGAACAGTGTAGAGATGTCCGCACTGTATTGTAAATAGAACGTGCAGTCCTCTTGAAAATTTCGAAAAAACAAAAAACAATCTAGATCCTAAAAACTACCCAATCCCACACACATCAAGCAAAAACCAGAAACAAGAACAAGTTTCTCAAGTCAAAGACCAAGGAAAATAAAAAAACCAAATTCAGTTCCCCAGTGGAGTCGCCAATTTGTTGGCCGGATAAATCGATCTTGTGGACAAGGCTGATCTCCCTAGTATCAATAGAGATCTAGCAACAAGAAAGACAAGCAAATCTACCTTTCTCTAAACATATTGTGATTCATTAAAAAAAACTAAAGAGGTGTTTAGACCCTACCTTAAGTCCAACACTAGTTTGTGGCAGCCAGGCTTCAACCGTTCCAAAGAGTTTCCTTTTGAGAACCTGCAATCACAAACAAGCACACATCAAATAACAACTGCATAGCTAATATAATAAATCATGTTCATTATGGTGATCAAGGAATCCATAAAATAAACCATGAAACACAGCTTATTGAGAAAAATAAACTTGATTGTATTAACTTTGAAAAAGAAGAACTTTACAACCTTTTGTGCCTTGATGCTATACAAGCTCTTCTCAGAGTCCAAACAGAAATCTCCTCTACTTTGAAAGGCCTCACTCTCTTCCAAATGAGATCAAAAAGGTATGTAATCTCTCCTCTCAAAAGCTCAATTAGGAAGACTAAGTTCCAGCAAAATTTCACCTAAAAAATATTCAGCTGTTTACCCCCTCAGTAACCAGCCCAATGCTTCATTTTATAGTGCAAAGGAAGGAGGTTATAGGTCCACCTATGAAGGGATAGAGTCCTCCTTCAAAGGGATAAGCTCCTCACATCAAGGGGTTAGCTCCTTAAGGTATGGGATGCATGAACCTTAAAGGAGCGAACATGCCAACTCAAGATTCCTTCTAAAAGCTTCCATAAATGACTCAAAGTGAGTTTTTAAGAATGTACTTGCACCTTTTTGACTTTTACAGGGGTCCGCACCCATTACATAGAGACAAAGTGGTCAGGTGCATAGGGGATAGGACCATTAGGTGTGGGACTGCAGGTAATGCTAAGAGAAAGTGCGGAACCGGAGTTTAGAGTTTTTTAAGGACTTTCTCTTATTCTCAAGGCTTGATATGAAGAATTGAGGTTTAAGACTTGTAAAGGAGGAAAGTATGAGTGGTGATAGAATCACACAGATTGCAGAATGTCAAGGTGACAATTTTTGTGCAACAATAATACAGTGTAGAAGCGTAAAAACTTGGACTTGGACATTTGGTGTATGACTATTTGGAGTCTGTTTTGAACCATTGAAATGGAGCATATTTAAGCATTATTGAAGCCATGATGAATAAGTTCTGAGACATGAAGAGGGGATAATGTGCGAGTTGATGATGAGGCAATAATCCCTCTATCTTGAGTAAAAAGAAGAGCATGATAGGGGAGTCCTTGTGTACTCCTTTTCGATTGACATCAAAGGGGGAGAGAAGAAGAATATTGCCACCAATGACAAAGGGGGAGATTATTGATCTAGATTGTCATTTACGTCAGTATGGAAATATTTTAGGATACCAAATGATGATGTGAAGCCAAGGAGAAGCAGATCCGAGAAGCAACAAGAGCAATAAGCAAAGGAGGAAAGCCATCAGGGAAGGCATTGGAAAGACATTGGAAGAAGAGTTATCAGAAGAACGAAAGGGTGAAGAGAAGTGAAGAGAAGTCACATGAACTAAAAACCCAACAATGTTATCAGAAATCATAGGAGTGAAGCGAAGCCATAGAAGAGAGAACCCAATAGTAAGGTTCAGAAGGAAGAAAACAATGATATCATAGGAGCTAAGAACCTAGCAACGATATCAGGAAAATATCCAATAAAGAACCAAATCATATCCTATTGACTAAAGCTCTGATTGTGACATATGTTATGGACCTGATAGGACTATAAAGATAGTTTTATTGAAATATTGCACCCACGCGTTGCAAGTCTTGGAGCCTTGTTACATTCAAATCCTCCAATTATGATATGTATTGCATACCCAATGGTTCCAATTGTTGTAACATGATTAGTTTTGATAATTTAAATTTGTTGATATAATAGGTTTTAGTAGTGAAATAATAAATGGGTTTGCAAGAGTAAATGCGCCCTCAAAATGTAAATTTAAGTTTCATTAGCTAGCTGATTTAGTTAATCATGCATTTAAACATGATTAAAATGATGTAATGAAGTAAATTAAGACATGGTCTACAACCCTATGAGAACAAATTTTCAAAAAATGAAAGATTTTTTTGTTTATAACATCCTCATGTACAAAAACCTCTCTTAGTTTTGTAACCGCTATTATGGATTGGGAGATGCAAATGCATCTTTGAAGGAATGTTTTTCAGAAATTTCCTATTTTAGTCAACTTTTTGCAAAGGATAGTGTTACTAAAAAAATATGAATATTTGGAAACTGGAAGAGTTTTTGGTTTATAAGATTCCATAATACAAAAACCTATCTCACTTTTCACACAGGTGTCAGGGGTTGGTATGTACACTCTCATCATGTTTAGCTTATTTTTCCGACTGTGCAATGTCCTGTTTAAGCAACCTTTTTTCAGAAACTATTTTGGATAATAAGAGATGATTCTTGAGAAACTGAAAAAGCTTTATGTTCCTAAGATGCTAAAGTACAATAACCTACTTCAGATTTTACATAGCTATTACATAACCAGAGATACAAGTACATCTTCACAGCCTATTTTTCAGACTGTGTAAATTCCTTTTTAGACACCCTTTTCCAGAAAGTATTTTGAATAGCTAGAGCCAAATTTTGGGAAAATGAAAGAGATTTATATCAATAACATATTCATCTACCATAACCTCTCTCACTTTTTACAGAACTATCTCGTATTGAGATATACAAAGGTATCAATGGACCCTAATCTTGTAGAATTGCTGGAGCAGAATGCACAAAGAAAGGATGCAGTTAGTGATTGGGATGCCTCATCATGAATTAAGAGTTGATATCAAATTCAAATTTCTCTTCTTTGTCACCATAAATCCATAAAAGTAGTGCTGAATAGATTCATTAGTTTTTAATTTCCTTTATTTAAGTTCTATTAATGTAAAACAATTTGAGATATTTGTATAAATACTTCATCAATTGAAGTAATTGAGGTTGGATTTTGATGCCAAGACTCTTCACTCTGTAATAAGTCTTTTGTTTTAGTTTTTCTAATGAAAGCCTTACGACTCTAGTTTTGACAGAATTTTGTGCTTCGAGTATGCTTTTCCAGTTTTTCATATCTTATTTCTACACATGATAAAAGTGTTTATAGGAAGGTCTGCAAAATCATTATCTTTAGAAAGAGATTAGCTTATTGGACTATTTGTCCAAGATAACTCCTCTTTAACTGGTTTTGTTTTGTGCTTTCTGACATCCATTAAAAGAGATTAGCTTATTGGACTATCTGTCTGAAATAAATCCTCTTAGAATTAGTTTCAGTTTGGCCTTCTTGAATACTCTGAATATGTTTTCTCAGGCTTTAGAAATCTTCTACAAGTATCTGAATTTCCCTAGTTGTTAAGTAGTCAGTTTGACTGATCAATTATTAGGAATCCCCTTACATTCTTCTACCATAATTCTTGAAAAAGCTAAGTCATTCTGTTAGGCTGGAAGCTGACACTTTCAGAAGGGACCCTGTGAGAGAGGCCTTTAATCATGATTAGGGATTGTCATTGATCGCCAACCACCCCCAATTAAAACTATAAATCTGGCCATTGTGTTTCAAAGGCTGTTGTTCAATGACATGTGAATCGCGTTAAACAAAGCCTCGTAACAACTGAGGGAGCCCCCTCTAGTTACAGGGCTAGCTTGAACCTAAAGGCTGGTTGAATTGGTTTCTTAGCATAGTTTTTGCAGCCAAGGACTACCTACGGCAAACATGTACAACATTTGGCGCCGTTGCTGGGGAGCGAAGTAAAAAATATCTTTCTCTGGGGAATGATAAAGTTTAGATCTATTTCTTGCTGGTGAACAAGGAATAGGCATTTGTATTGGTTTCATTATTTTCACCTAGCGACTCCACTATGTCGAATGGCGATTCCACTGGTTACCGATCCCACTCTTGTTTTGAAATTTCAGCTGCCTTTACTATTATGCAAGGTTCATTGATACTTGCAATCAACAATATATGTCTTTCCCTTTCAGCCATGGTTAGAAATCTAAAATTTCTACAGAGGATGCAACTTTTAAAGTACACTTGTGAGTATAAGTTTTCCATGGGATTTCATGTTCATATTGTATATATTCTTCATATTTTCAGCTGCTGGCAACTTAGTTTGTCAATAAATCCACTCTGCACTTGGTTACATTGGAAAGCATATTACACCTAACAATGTAAAGTTTTTCAGTTCAGTTAGTTAGAGGTGTGGGATTGATTAACTACTTTCAGATTCAGGGTGTAGTAGATCTATAATTGTTTCAGTTATATTTCAAGATTGCAGTATTAATTTTGGTTTGGTTGAGTGCAATGACTTCCAAGGGATTAACTGATTAACTCCATATCTCGTGAATTAGGAACTCTTGTGCTTATTTCCACTTACATTGTTAGTTTTTTCATTTCAACAGTTTTCAAGTTTCAGATTTCAGTGTGAAAGAGTATCCGAATTAGTGTAGGCATATGGTTACATTTTACAGTTGTAGGTTGCAGTGTGCAGTAGCAGAGTATTGAAATGAAAACATTGATCCATGGGGATTGGTTATATTTCTACAAAAGATGGCAAACCAGTGGTTGGTGGTTTTATGGTATGACTCCATGCCCAACACTAAAGGCAACTAGTCTACTAGTTCTCTGCATCCCACAGGGGGAAGCAGTCCCCATTGGAGCTAATGTTGTAACATGATTAGTTTTGATAATTTAAATTTGCTGATATAATAAGTTTTAGTAGTTTAGAAATAATAAATGGGTCTGCAAGAGTAAATGCACCCTCAAAATGTAAATTTAAGTTTCATTAGCTAGTTGATTTAGTTAATCATGCATTTAAACTTGATTAAAATGATGTAATAAAGTAAATTCAAACATGGTTTACAAACCTCTGAGAATGAATTTTCAAAAAATGAAAGAATTTTTTGTTTATAACATCCTCATGTACAAAAACCTCTCTTAGTTTTGTAACAACCATTATGGATTGGGAGATGCAAATGCATCTTTGAAGGAGTGTTTTTCAGAAATTTCCTACTTTAGTTACCTTTTTTCAAAGGATAGTGTGACTAAACAAAGATGAATATTTGGAAACTAGAAGAGGTTTTGGTTCATAAGATTCCAGAATACAAAAAATATCTCACTTTTCACACAAGTGTCAAGGGTCTATATATACACTCTCATCATGCTTAGCTTATTTTTCCGACTGTGCAATGTCTTGTTTAAGCCACCTTTTTGCATAAAATATTGTGGATAATTAGAGATGATTCTTCAGAAACTAAAGAAGATTTGTGCTCCTAATATGCTAAATTACGATAACCTACTTCAGATTTTAGATAGCTATTACATAACCAGAGATACAAGTACATCTTCATTGCCTATTTTTCGGACTGTGTAAATTCTTTTTTAGACACCTTTTTGCATAAAGTATTTTGAACAGCTGGAGCCGAATTTTGGGAAACTGAAAGAGTTTTATCTCAATAACATATTCATCTACAATAAACTCTCTCACTCTTTACATAACTATCTTGGATTGAGATATACAAAGGTATAAATGGACCCTAATCTTGCAGAATTGCTAGAGCAAAATGCACAAAGAAAGGATGCAGTTAGTGACTGGGGTGCCTCATCATCAATTGATAGTTGCTATAAAATTAGACTTTATCTTCTTTGTCACCATAAATCCATAAAATTAGTGCCAAATAGATTAATTAGTTTTGAATATCCTTTATTTAAGTTCTATTAATGTAAAACAGTTTGAGATATTTGTAAACAAATCTTGATATTTTTTCAAGATATTTTAGTTTAGAATTTGTATAAATAGTTCATCAATTGAAGTAACTAAGGTTGGCTTTTGATGCCAAGACTCTTCACTATGTAATAAGGCTTCTATTGTAGTTTTTCTAATGAAAGCCTTACGACTCTAGTTTTGATAGAATTTTGTGCTTCGAGTCTGTTTTTTTAGTTTTTCATATCTTATTTCTACACATGATAAAAGTGTTTATAGGAAGGTCTGCAAAATCATTATCTTTAGAAAGAGATTAGATTATTGAACTATTTATCCAAGATAAATCCTCTTTAATTGGTTTTGTTTTGTGTTTTCTGACAACCATTAAAAGAGATTAGCTTATTGGAATATCTGTCTGAAATAGTTCCTCTTAGAATTGGTTTCAGTTTGGCCTTCTTGAATACTTTGAATATGTTTTGTTGGGCTGTAGAAATCTTCTATAGGAATCCAAATTTACCTAAGTAGTCAGTTTGATTTCTCAATTATTAGGAATCCCCTTACATTCTTCTACCATAATTCTTGAAAAATCTAAGTCATTATGTCAGGATGGAAGCTGACACTTTTAGAAGGGAACCTATGAGAGAGGCCTTTAATCATGATTAGGGATTGTCATTGATCACCAACCACCCCCAATTGAAACCATAAATCTAGCCATTGTGTTTCAAAGGTTGTTGTTTCGTGACAGGTGAATAGCGTTAAACAAAGCCTCGTAACAACTGAGGGAGCCCCCTCTAGTTCAAGGGCCAGCTTGAACCTAAAGGTTGGTTGAGTTGGTTTCCTGGTGTAGTTTTTGCAGCCAAGTACTACCTACGAGAAACAGGTACAACACCATTGCAATATGCCTTAATACAATATTGCATCCATCACAAATCACAAACCATAAAGTTTGTTATGTATCACTGCCCCAAATTTGCTGATTGTGATATGTGTATTGCGGATCCGCCAGAACATTACAATATTCCTTAATGAAATGTTGCATCTGCCAGATCGAAAGGTATCAGAAAGTCTTAAAGGGATGTAATGTTAAAACAACGATTGCGATATAATATGTGGACCCGACAACTCCATTAGAATACACCCTTATGTAATATCGCGTCCGCCTCATCAGAAGTCATATCACAAGTATTAAGGGTTGACACGGCCAAACCATCGATTGCAATAGTATTGTAGACCACCGACTGCGATAAGGACGTGGACCCTGAACCACCAATTGCGATAGACCTAACAAAATTGTTAAAAATAGTTTATTAGATACCACATCTGCTATGGGGTGATATTGAATGTTGTGATTGTAGGATTAAAGCCATGACGTGGCATGTGGGGACCTCTATTAATGTGGATTTTCATAAATTTTGTGGGAGTCTTACGAAATTTCAATTGCGATAAAGTGGTGGATCCAATAGGTTTATCAAAATAGTTTAATATAATATTACATACAGAAGGGGCACTTGGTCATTGGCTATGTTATGAGAACTTATAAAAGACCTTTGAAAGTTGCGATTGTGATTGAGGTAGTGACGCGGCATGTGGGACCTCCCTGCGGGTATAGCCTCTCTTATATGGTTTTCGTGAATAATAAAGTCTATGGACGAAAGACTCTTCGATATGTTTTAATATACAAGTCGTCCTCCTTCCAATAAATGTGTCTTTCCAGTCGTTAGTAAAACCCACATAAATATAAGTTAAGACGTATCATTTCTAAACATCGATTGTGTGCATCGATCATAGAACATAATGACAATTCACAACTCGTGAACATGAAGGAATAGTAGAAAGAAAGCCAAAGATTGAGTGAGCGCAGAGGAAGATGAAGTTCTAGTGGAAGACAAAGGTAAAAGCATTCTATTGACTAGGTTAATCATTGAAAGTTCAGACTTATAATGAACCCGTAGAAGCAAAACCTGCAATCTATTAAAGAGACTTCATAAGATAGGGTTGTTTTATAATTTTACACACAACCTGAATCTGCGACAATCACTCTTTTGAAGCAATTACTCCTGAAGCATTTATCGCGACAGTTAGAATAAAAAGTTGAAACAAAGAGTTGTGTGTGTGGAGATCATTGAAGATACATTGACGATTGTGAAAAGACTATTGAAGACCATGGTGTGTTAGTCATCATGATGTGACTTGGAGATTCTGTTTGGGAAATATGAAGAGTTGTGAAGACTCCTTCATATGAAGATATATTTTCATTAATGTAGCCGTGTAGCTGTAGATTGACAGAATTTAGTGAAGAACTTTTTGGGAGCAGAGAATTACTATTAAACATATCTAGATAGAATATAGAAGTGAATTGGAGCTCAGAGGGTTGGTGCCCTGAAGGTTGGAGCCTAAAACAAACAAGGTTGGTGCCTTGATAAGATAGGGTCAGAGCCCTTGGGGTTGGTGCCTCAGAATTGCAAGGATTGGTGTCCTTGGAGTTGTTGCTCCTAAATCCAAAGTTGGTGCCTTGACAAGACAATGTTGGTGCCCTAGAGGCTGGAGCCTCACAAAATACCAAGTTGGTTCTTGGCAATGGGTTGGAGTCCTATATATATTATATCTAATTTATTTTAGAGATTATATTAATAAAATCATTTATTGCTATTGTTGATTTTTTGTTCTAAATATAATTGATTTAATTGGTAAAAATAAAAATTGAAAAGAAATACTGATTCACCCCCCCTCTCAGTATTTCCAACAAAGACACTTGCCAACTAAATGTAAGCTTATTTTTCCAATCCATGTGTCATAGTTAAGTCTTATTCAAAGTCATATATGGGTATTACTATCATGTCATGGTCAATTAAAATCAAATTCATATATTGTAGAATGCTCACTAAGTCAACCAATGTTTCACTTCATAATCAATGTATTTGTCATGTTAAGGTATCAAGCATATGTCAAGAATTTGTATGTCAGGTCCATTGGTCATGTTAAGTTAATTCACACTTTAGTTGTTGCATTCAATATTCTAGTTGTCACATCAAAGCTTGCTGACATAATTCAATGTAATGATCGCAATTTAACTAATTGTACATACATAATTCACTGTTATCTTAGGTGTCATGTCATTAAGAAAGTTACAAGAATAGTCCACAACTACCTTGTTGTCCTATTATACATAGTCACATTAGTTATCAATGCTATACCTCTAGATAAGGATAATGGAAATCCAAACAACAGTCAATGTGTCAAGTTAATGTCGAAGTCAAACATCTTATAATAGAATGTTCATCAAGGTGTTGTTATTGAAAGGTCACTTGTTGTCAACATTGTCATTGTCAATTTCATTATACAATAAGTGATATGTTCAATGAAGATATTATATTATTGTAAATGTGAATTTTTTTGTTAAATCACCTATAGTGACATTGTAGCCTTAAGAAAGAAGCTAAAGCTGTTAGCCATAGAGGATCCAATGACCAAGGACATTGAAGAAGGTGAAGCACAGAAAGAAGATACAATGAAATTGATCATAGAACATAATATATAGATTAGGCAGATGGAGGCAGAGATGGAGAAAATGATAGAGGAGAAGGAATATAGTTTGAAGATGTCTATTTCCCCCTGGATGCCATACCTATTTCTCAGTTTCCATCAACAGGGGAAACCACTGCAGCCACTTCTTCCACTCAAACTATGAGTGTTGAACAAGTAAAAAAGACATTGGAGAACATGTCACTCCAGTCAAAGGAGTTTGAGACTTTGCAGGGCCAACTCAAATCTCTAGAAGTGCAAAAGGCCAAAGTAAAAGTAGCTCGGGTTACTGAAATGAAAAAACACTGTTGGAGAAGTTGCAGAAGGTAGAGAGAGATACTTCAATTGGTCAGACCTTGGCCCAAGCCAAGGAAACCATTTGGATGAATATACTAGACTCTATGAATGAGATTTGGCCTTATATACAAATTATATTTGAGCAGAAAGAGCTGATAGAAAAGGCTATAGAAACTATTGTGCAGGGAAGAGAAACGTTGGGAGAGATGCCCACATAATCCTCTAACGTAGTCAAGTTTTTGAACTCAAAGTCCAAGTATGAGCTTGAAGAAGTAGGGATCAGTGATAGAACTGCCACCATTATGGAAGTCAAGAAAGTATTGAGAAAGAGAAATCTCATTGATCAGTTGGAAGAAATATGTGAAACCTTGGAGCTACAAGTAAACATGTTTACTAACATAATTGAAGCTTTGATCTAGAAAGAACTGCCAAGCATTTATGTGATAAATGAAAAATTGATCACTCAGGAAGACTATGTCCTGAAGATGAAAGAAATGGCTAGAAGAAGCATTAAGGTCAGTGGGATTAAGGGAAGTATGACAACAAAGGCCTTTTTGGAAACCATGTCAAATGATTTATATGTACAGAATGAAGTAAAACACATTTTTACTATCAAGCCAACCTTCACCAAATACACAGAGGTAGATGAAATCTACCACAGGGTAACAAAATTGACAATACCAGATGAAAGTCGATGGGAAGAATTGGTTGATTTACCAAATTGAAGGATAATCCAGGAGTAGTAAAACAAGTGGCCAGTGCAGCAGCCAACATGACGACCAATTCAACAAAATAGCATAGTTTTGGGTCGACTCAAGAATTGAAACCATCAAAATAGGGCCACCTTTCTTTTCAACAGCCTCGTGACCTATTCTTCTACGAGGATTAGATGATATTGTTTGTAATCAGGGTAATAATACATTGTCTGTTTGACAACGATTTTGTAAAGAATTTTTGTAATTTTCATTATAAATACTTCACTGTTTGAAGTATTAAGGGTTTATTTCTAAATTTAATTTCTTCTGCATATTGTATATTTTCAAGTATTGGATCATCAATAATACAAGGACCTTTCATAGGATTCATGTGGTGTCCCAAATGGTGATGCGTCTCTTCTATTTATCTATTTAAACATTGTTTTTCTTTGTCTTTTATTCCAAATTTCTGAATTAATCAACATAAACTCTGATAAATAGGATTTTTCACTTAGAGCACCCTATTTTGGCTGTTGATAATTTTAATGTTTTCCACTGAAGTCAGATCAAGGAATTCTTAATTTCTCCTTGGTTTGTACTAAACCTTACACTTATGCTAGTCCACAATTCATTTAGTTTCTGAAAAGATCCACTTAGTGCAACCTAGCTTTCCCCGTGATAACTCCTCTAAATATGATGCAAAACTCCAGTTTAGTCTATAGACACCATAACCCAATGGAATTTTAACACTCAAATCAACCAAACCTTTTAAACAAAACAAACAAGTACAATCATAACTAGCCTAAAACTTACACTAAAACAAAGCTAAATTTTATAGAGAGATCCCTCTCTGAAGTGGGTAGGGCTAGATCCCAGTTTCCAAAGTGGTTTTGATGCTATCCTATGTGTTTACTCCTTCAAACTCAAAAATATAGAACGACAACATAGTGGCGACCATACCAGGGACATAAAACTCTTAAGATTGAAAAATCACTATTTGCTAGTTTCTAATCAGTATTTCTATAAATTAAACTTATATTTCATTATGAAATACATGATCTAAGGTTGTTATTTTGTAAAAATTCCAGCGTGTCATTGATTTGATTTTTATTTGTGTGATGATTTTTAATAGACCTGGCTTCCAAAATAATTTTCACTAGAGCTCACCCTGATCCCAACCCCGCTGAATTCGTAGATAATCCAGAAAAATTGGTGAGAAAGAGGAGTTTGACATAGAGTCAAGGTAGTAATAGTCCTTTGAATAGATTTAATTCTCTTCCCGAGAATAGTCCTTTATCTATGTTCAATTCTCTTCTAGAGAAATTTGACACTATTCATGATATAGAGTTTGATTTTCCTTTCCAGCATAGTTTGTTTAGATCAAAATATGAGGCTTTTGTAGATCAGACTGTCATTGATAAAGCCCTACTACAACCATACATACCCCAAACCCAGCTTCCTGAAATAGATCATGATCTTGAATCTCTACAACAATTTGACAAATTACAAGGTCTAGTTTCAGTTTTGGACCAAGCTATTGAAGAAGCTTATATTCAACAATCTGTTGAATTTTCTGCTTTAACAGTTGCAACAACCTCTTTGTCTAGTCAATATTCCTAGTCTGTTCATCTACAACCTCTCTGTCCTACTCATTCCATAGTCTCAACCTCCTCACCTGTGATATCTCAAACTGTTATTCCTACTATCCCTGTAGTTATCACAACTAAACCTACATCAGATCCATCTTCTAGACCAATTATGGCGGGTAGGTGCACCTTTGGTGTTACCAGGCCAACTAAATGCTATGTCTAGAGATTACCAATCTAAAAATATGACCTTTGATAACACTGGTGCTTCTACTATTTAGCAGCATGTGGATAGAATCAATGATGTGTTTGGCCTTCAAGAAGTAGATGAAGCTGATGTTAAAATGAGATTGTTTTCTCAAAGTTTAAGAGGTGATGTCAAAAAATGGTTTAGGAGTTTATCTGAAGGAAGTATAGAAAACCTTGATGCATTCCATCAAACTTTCTTAGCTAGATGGGAGATCAAGAAAAATCCACTTCAACTCCTAAATGAATATAAAAGACTGAAAATAAAACCAAATGAAAGTGTGGAAGAATACTGTGAACAGTTTAATACTGTTTACAATTCCATTCCACAAGACATCAAGCCCTCCCCTGGCCTATATTTAATTGGTTTTCCTGATGGTTCTGATGTATAAATGGAATATCAAATTAGAGAAAGAGACCTGGAAATTTTGGAAGAAATGCAAGCAAATGCTATCAAAGTTGAAGCTAACATCTTAGCCAAGAAGGCCAAACTGAAATTAGAATGCAGAGTTACCATAAAAGAAGAGCCTTCTACTTCTGTTGTTGATCATAAAATTGATAACTTAGTGAGAATAGTGAATCAAATGATGCAAAGAGTAAACCTAAATGACCAAACTCAAGTGAGAGAGATCCGAAATTCTCCCCAAAATAGAAACCAAAATTTTAGAAGGAATGTTCCCTGAATTAAACAAAGAGAACAAAAGGGCCTAGACCAGCAGGTTCGACCTCCTTTTTAGGAAAAAACACAGATGATGAGGGGAATATTATTGAAGATTTGGATGATAATCAAATAAATTTGATGGGGATAAATGATGATGAAACAATTTTCCTCACTCAAGAGGAGCAAGAACTTTTTCTCTTAGCTCAAATTGAACTAGATTCTGAAGAATCAGATGAACACAAACAAGGGTTTGAAAATTCCATCATGGAAGTCCATAGGCAGTATAACCTTAGGAGAAAAAATAATCTAGAAACTCTCAACACCAAAAACTCAGATAATCCTGCTAAAAAATCATCTAAAATTGATCCTAGGAAAACCACAGACAATCTTCCTAAGAAAATTGTGGATAATTTTGGCAAGAAAAAAGTAGAAATCCCTACCAAGAAGATAGTTGATAGTGTTTCTAGAAATACTAAAACAAATATCCCAACCACCAATCACCAAAAAGAGCATATGACAAAAGAAATCATAGATCAATCGGAACTTCCCAACTTGATTAAGATTTAAACATCATTCAACATTGAGAATGAACTAGAGAAATTGAAAATCCCTATTCCTCTCACAACGTTAATGAGAAAAAACATGTATAGACCCTAAGTAATGAAAGGTTTAAACATGGGGGAAAACGTTGACTCTATAAATCTGAATGATGACCAACTTGAACTCTTATTTGGATCGGAAGTTGAAGGCAAACCATAGGAAGGGGTTGTTCTCCCATTCTATGTTAGCCTAAATATTCTTGATAAAATCTTCCATAATGCTATGTTAGATTCAGGAGCTTCCCACAACTTAATGCCTAAAGTTGTTATGGAGAAATTAGGACATGAAATTACCATACCTTATAAAGACTTATACTCCTTTGATTCTAGTAAAGTAAGATTTCTAGGTCTCAACAAAGACCTGTGTGTTACTTTAGGACAAATCCCAGCTAAAAGTTTGGTAATGGATATAGTGGTTGCAGATATTCCCCCTAAGTATGGCATTCTATTGTCACACTCATAGGGAGAAAAATTACAAGGAACCCTATAGATGGATATGACCTGTGCCACCATACCAGTTTTTGGGCAGCAAAGAAGATTATATAGGGAAACCTTGATGAAATTCATGGTGAGTAGCCAAGAGAAACCTCACAAATATCCTCTTTATTATGTTCACTCAGATTTGGATTCTTTCATTCTTTACAATGATGGATACATCAACACTCAAGTGATCAATGCTGAAATTGAAATTTCTAAAAAGGACCCAACCCAAACACAAATAATAGAACTGAATACTCCTGCTGAACCTCTTTGGAAAATGAGTTTTGATGGCTCTTGTAGTAAATATGGTTTTGGAGCAGGAATTTGGGTGGTTAACACTGGAAATAATCATGTTGAAGGTCACTCATACAGGCTTACTTTTCAATTTACCAATAATATAACATAGTATGAAGCCCTTATTTTAGGATTGCAGTTGGTAAACAATTTAGGTGCCAAAAGAATCTCCATTCAAGGGGATGATGAATTAATTATCAAACAAATTAAAGGAGAGTATTCAACCAAACACCCTAGGTTAAGAGCATACAAAAATGTTGTGCTTGACTTTCTTGAGAGTTTTATTGAATATGGCCTTTCTGCAATTCCTAGAAAACAAAATATCATTCCAAACAGTCTGGTTTTTTCAGCCAACTCTTGTAAAATTCCTTATCCTAATCAAGAATATGTGTTGGAGGTGAAACATCGGCTAGATGCACCTGATAACATGAGGTATTGGTAGCTATTTGGAAATGACAAACGGATTGAAAGTTTTCTGCAATCCAAAGATTAATTTCAAGAAGATAGTATTGATTTGTAATCTTAAGTAGATACTCAAATTGTTGTACACTCTAATCTAGAAAGGCAATTAGATAATTTAGACGTAAATACACAGTAGATAAAGTTGTAAATAAATTAGAATTGCTTGAAATAGACCCTGAAAAAGAAGAGTTTGAAACACTCCAGTTAAAAGATAATTTTTTTCCTAGAGGTCTAGTTCCATTCGAAGAATTATTTGATTTCAATGATGTGGCTAAAATGCCTAATATTGAGCCCTTAAAAACAACAGTTGAAGATTGTAATTTAGGTACTGAAAAAGACCCCAAAATCATAAAATTGTCTAAATCAATACCAGCTGCTGAAAAACAAAAAAATATTGCTTTATTCAAGGAATTTAGTGATGTTTTTTCCTGGAGCTATGAAGATCTTAAAACATATGATACATAGATTATACAACACAAAATTCTAATTAGATAAGATCAGAAAACCTTTAAACAAAAGCTTCGCAGAATAAATATGGTTCTGATGCCTTTAATTGAGAAGGAAATCAAAAGAATGTATGACTCTAAAATCATAGTTCCTCTTAGGTACTCTAAATGGGTTTCAAATATTGTGCCAACTAGTAAGAAAACATGTGAAATCAGATTGTGCATAGATTTTAGGAACCTAAACAAAGTTTCCTTAAAGGACAACTATCCCTTACCTAAAATGGATCATATTCTGCAAAAGGTAGTTGGATCTTCTAGGATTTCTTTATTAGATGGTTTCTCAGGTTATAATCAAGTCTTAGTTCATCCAAAGGATCAGGATAAAACAACCTTTACTACTCCATGGGGTACCTTCATGTATGTGAAGATGCCTTTTGGATTAATGAATACTGGAGCCACATTTCAAAGAGTAATGGATATTGCTTTTGCTGATGAGATTGGCAGATTTATTGTGATCCATCTTGATGACATAACTGTATATTCTAAAACTAATGGAGAACATTTGATGCATCTGAGAAGAGTATTTTAGAAGTGTGAAATATTTTGGATTTCATTAAATCCTAAGAAACTAGTGTGTGGCCTTGAAGAGGGAAAACTTCTTGGTCATATCATATCTAAGGAAGGTATAAAAATTGATCCCAAAAGGATTGAATCTATTGTGAAAATCAATCATCCAAGAAACATTAAAGAACTTCAATCATTTATTCGTAGAATAAAATTCCTCAAAAGATTTATCCATAAAACGAGATTCTGAAACTAGGTGGAACATTGAAGCTAGGCAATCATTTGACTAGGTTAAACAAACATTAACAAAGGCTATAGTCCTTATTAGTCTAGATATTACTAAAGATTTTATAATTTTTTCGTTTGCTTATGAACATAT
Source organism: Pinus taeda (assembly GCA_000404065.3). Taxonomy (NCBI): domain Eukaryota; kingdom Viridiplantae; phylum Streptophyta; class Pinopsida; order Pinales; family Pinaceae; genus Pinus; species Pinus taeda. Next base: position 105,056 of record APFE031276066.1, on the reverse strand, counting down.
TGTTGCAACTGTCCTTTTGCAGAAAAACGATGAAGGATTTGAACAACCTATTTCTTTATTTACCAAGGCCTTGAGGGATGTTGCACTCAAGTATAATATAATGGAGAAAAAGGCTTTCACATTGATAAAAAAAATTAAATATTTTAGAGTATATATCCTTCATTCTCATATAATTGCTTATGTACCAAATCATGTAGTTAAAGATATTTTGACACATAATGAACCAGATGACAAAAGAGGCAAATGGATTGCCATCATTCTATAATATGATATGGAAATCAAGCCAACCAAGCTGATCAAAGGAAAGGGATTAGCCAAATTGATGGATGGATCTAATTTTAATGCTTTAGATATCAAATTTGTAGCTGAATTGGATGATCAAGAGGAACATGCGACTCCACAACTAGATGAGGCTTTCATGAACTCACCCTGGTATGTAGACCTTATTTATGTTTTATTTAATTTAAATGCTCCACCTAGTCTAAGAAAAACAAAGGCTAGATTTCTAAATCTATAAGCAGTTAAATTTTGCATCATAGAAAATGTTTTATATTGGAAAGATGCTGGTGGTATTCTACTAAAGTGTCTATTGAGAGATGATGCAGAAAGAAAAATGCAGGAATTCCATGAGGGTGACTGTGGTGGCCATTTGTATTGGAAAACCACTGCCAGTAAGATCCTTAGAGTTGTTTTTTACTGGCCTACACTTTTCCCAGATGTTCATTACAAGGTAACCTCTTTCCACAAGTGTCAAATATTTGAGGGAAAAAGAAAGCTTTTTCCTCTACCTTTGAAGCCCATATCTGTTGAAAGCCCTTTCCAACAGTGGGGATTGGATTTCATTGGAGAAATCCATCCTCCATCCTCTGCTCAACATAAATGGATCCTTACTGCTATTGACTATTTCACCAAATGGATTCAGGCCACTCCTTATAGACTAGCCACAAATGTTTTTATCATCAAATTCCTAGAAACCAATATCCTGTCTAGATTTAGTTGTCAAAACAATCTTATTACAGACAATGTTGTAGCCTTTAGGTCTAAGAAAATGATAGATTTATGCAATAAATAACATATCACAATGGGACATTCAACTGCTTATTACCCACAGGGTGATGGATTGGCTGAATCTTCAAATAAAATTCTGGTAAATATTATCAAGAATCTGTTAGCAGACAACAAAAAGTCATGGAACAACAGGTTGATAAATGCACTTTGGGCTGATAGGCTCATCACAAAGAAACCAATTGGCATGTCACCATACCAATTGGTTTATGGAATTGATGTTGTTTTTCCATCCTCTTTGGGAGTTCCAATCATGAAGTTAATTCAGGAATTGCAGGTTGAACTAAATGACATTCAAAAGAGAATTGATTAGATAATCCAGTTGCAACAATCTAGGGAAGAAGTTTATAATAAGGCTCATGTCACCCATGAGAATATTAAGAAATTTTATGACAAAATGACATAAGTAGATGATTTCACCTTGGGTGATAAAGTATTAAAGTGGGATTCTAGAAGAGAAGACAAAGGGAAGCATGGAAAACTTGACAATTTATGGATGGGATCTTATGTCATTTATGCTTTCAGAGGGCATAATGCATTCTTTATCAGCAATTAGATGGGACAGAATTACCTGGTGGACTTGTCAATGGCAGGATGCTAAAACACTATTTCTCTGAGCAATAGAAGTTTTCCTAGCATTTATCATTCTAAATATCATTGTCTTTATTATTTGGATTGAGTGACCTATTAACAGAAGTTGAAGTCAGCAGAGAAGGCCCTAAGTTTCTATTGATGTGTTACCATAAGTACAACAACAAAGAAATCATAGATGGATATTGCTAAAATAAAACACTCAAGGCTACTGATCACATGTTCTTGGCACCTCACAGGGAGAGTGCCATCCCCAGATGGAGCCACTATTAGGGTCCTATAATTTATAGGATCTCAAGCTAATTTAATATTATATCTTAGGAATCTTATTTTGTAAATACTTTTCAATCTGCTAGTGATTTCCAAATAAAAGGAACAAAAAAAAATTAAAAGAGGGTATAAATAAGAAAAGGAGAAAAACAAAAAAAATATTGAAAAAAGAAGAAAAGGTTGAACCCCACCAAAAGAAAGAAAAGGAAAAAAGGAATAATATTGAAAGTGTTGCAAGTCTAAATGCCACTACTCATAGATAGTTTTGCTTCATTACTGAAAAATAAAAGGTTGCATGCAACTTGTTTAAAATGCCACAATCACTAACTTTTAGTTTGATCATACAATGTAATCATGATTAAACTCCTTTAAATTTCTGTAAATTAGACTAGAGAATAAGAATTACCCAACAATTTAATCTGGGTAAATCACTAATTAGAAAAAAACATTGATCCAACTATTTAATATGGATCAATAGGAGAAATAAGGTATAGGTTAGATAGTTCTTTTTATTCTGTATAAAATAAAATAATGTGGGTCTGCTAGTCTAAGTGCACCCTAGAGCGAAAAATAAAAAAATGATAGTTTAGCTAAGGGTAGGTAGATAACATCATTTGTAAATATTTTCCTATACCATTTTTATCCAAAGTTTTATCATAAGCTAAAGAGGAAAATATGTGCGCTATGAGAATAAATTTTTTCATATGTTTTATATTCCCTTTATCCTAAGTCGGGAATAAAAAAATGTAAAAGTGCAAGCGAACAAAGTCCTTTTTGTCACTTATGGTTAAAATGCATTTCGGTTAGTAGCATCGGGATTTGATCCCACACTTCATCCATGACCCTTATCTGCTTTCGGCGCCCCTCCATCATCCATCCTTTACTGTCAGGGGGGGGTTTTGAAAATTTGTTTCACTTGCTAGGCCCCATCCCTTACATGTCACCCTCTCTTGATTTTGCACCCCCCTCAACAAAACCATAAACTGCCTGGTACCCCCTCCAGAAACCACCTTTCCCTCATCCACTCTACCGCACCCCACCATGATTCCTCCACCACTCTCCATTCGCCATGTTGCATAACCGTTAAGCCAATTAAATGCTTTCCCGACAAAAATGATCATTCTCCATTAAATTTGGGTTCTCCCAGGTAACCGTTCGAAAACTAATAGTCCCGTGCCATTTTCAACGAGACTATTCCCAGTGTTTAAAGCCTCTCAACCTATCATTCTCATCCCTTTTCACTCCTGGTTTTTCTGTTATTTCCTGTTCTGCATAGCAATCTCTCTCAGAGCAATTATTTGGCTAGATCACGACATAAAACCAACAGTTCCCTTTCCTTTTCACCTGATAGTTTGTTATTCTACTATGCTTGGTAAGCTCCTCTACAAATTCATCCTGTTCTCAGATTTTTACAGTCATGGCTCCAAATACTAAGACTTAAGATAAGCCTATTAATCCTTTAATCCCCCCTTCTTTAGATTTAAATGATATACATTTAGCTAATATGGATTACAGGATAAATGAAGCCCAATGTGACTATGATTTTCTTGAGTTATATTGTTGGTTGGAAGATAAACACATAGACTAGCAATACCCCTTCTTATATTAAAGACTCTTATTCTTTTTTTCAATGGATTAATAACATAGAAATGAAAGACGAAGATCTTATGGTTAGCTTTGATATTGGATCCCTTTATACCATGATTCCTATTGATGAAGCTATTGAGATCATGAGGAAGCTCACCGATAAAGAAACCATGGATCTTTTGGAACTATGCTTGAAATCTTCTTACTTCAGTTTCAAAGGAATAATTTATGAACAAACTCATGGTGTGGCTATGGGGTCTCCTCTATCCCCCATAACTGCCAACATCTTTATGGAACATTTTGAACAGAAGGCTCTTAGGTCATTTCCATACATCCCTGAAGAATGGAAAAGGTTTATAGACGACATATTTGCCAAGTGGAGTCACGGAAAAGAAAAACTTGACCTATTCCTCAATCACTTAAATAGCCTTTCTGACCACATAAAATTCACCATTGAAATTGAAAACAACAATCAACTTCCCTTTCTTGATGTCCTTATAACTAAAAGAGAAGGGTCTCTTGGTTTCCAAGTCTATAGAAAGAAAACTCATGTAGAAAGATATCTACATGCAAATTCCCATCACCACCCTAAACAGAAGATAGGCATCATTAGGACCTTAACCACTAAGGCAATCAGAATATCTGATCTTGACCATTTAAATTATGAACTCAACCATATTCACAAAGTGTTTGAGCTAAATGGCTATAATAGAAATACCATCAAGAAAGCCATGCACCTATCCCTAAGCAAGAAAAACAATAATACTAATGATCAAAATTTATCAACTGATAAGGTCTCCCTTCCATACATAAAAGGCACCACCGATAAAATTACTAAATTTCTCAATAAACATAACATTAACGTAGCATTCACCCCTACTAACACCATCAGACAATTATTCAACTCAGGTAAAGATCCCATAAACCCTAACCTTCAGAAAGGCGTTTATGTGATTCCTTGCTCATGTGGTAAGGAATACATAGGTGAAACAGGTAGGTCTCTTAACATTAGAATTAAAGAACACATTGCTGACTTAAGAAGAGATAGAACTTCTAAATCAGCCTTAGCAAAACATGTCCACTCTTCCTCTCATTACATCTGCATGGAAGAAGCCAAACTTGTGAAAAAAGAAGAACACTATCTTAAAAGGAAAATTAAAGAAGCCATTGAAATAGAAAAAAGGAAAAACAACTTTAACCGTGATGACAGATTAAAACTAAGTAACACCTGGAAACCTTTACTTGAAATCTTAAAAAAACAATAATCAGCTCTTACCCCTTATATTAACCTATTCCCTCCTCTCTTAAAAATCAGTATAAAATTTACCTTAATCATCCTCCTTAAACATTAAATCATCTAACAAATTTAAACATAAATCTGTAATAGATTCTTCACATCTGATAAAATACATATAGTTGTAAATTTAAAACAATTAAAAATTAACCTTAGGAATTTTAGATAATACTATAAAAATATCTCACCAATCCCATAAAATTAATTAATTAATTAAATTAATTAATTGAATAAATAAATTAAAGAAAACTAACTAACCAAATCAAATACTTAATTAGTAAAGAAAAATAAACAAAATTATTTATAAATAATAAATAATTTGACTTTTAATCAATTAAAATCAAATAAAAATGTTTAAGCGGATTGAATAATTTTTGACAAAATAAAAGTATAAATATATATAATTAAAGATCAAAACAAATATATAAAATTTAAGTATGAATTATAACTCATCAATTAAAAAATAACAATAACTACTACTAACTCAACTAATAATAATAATAAATAATATAAAAATTAAAATAAAAATAATTATCATAAACATAATAAATACAATAAATAAAAACAAACAAATAATTAAAATACATTAATTTAAACAAATTAATAAATTAGAGCAAACCAGTATTTAGAATTAATTTTATATATAAATAAAAATAGTAAACATAATAATTAACCCAATATAATAATAATACATACATAATTAGTTAATCTATTTTATATCCTTGAACCTATTTAATAAATTAATTAATTAATCCACCTATCTAACTTATCAATTAGCTAATTAAATAATAAATAAATCAATTAATTAAAAAAAATGGCCGACCTAATTTCTCACATCCTTCCTTAATAACCTATATATATAACCTAAACATAGCTCATGGATATATCATTAAGGTTTGAAGATTATCTATTGTCGCATCCCTTGATGATGGACTCACTTGGCAGTCCAAAACGTTGGGTTCAAAAAACTCTATAACAGGTCATTCCTCCTCTATCTAAAACTATCCTCAGCTGTATGGATTCATTATTTAACAACAAGTATCAACTCATTAAAGATGGAATTGAATATATTGTAAGAGCTCATAAACTCAAGAATAATTATACTCTCATAAACTCAGGGCAGATGAAAAGGATTGTAAATTCATGCAAACAATTTTTACTGATGGTTGTAAAGGAAAAGAAACCTGATAAAACCAATGTATTTGAGGGTAATGATGCTAAACAGAAAGCTGATTTAGAAAAATTTGTTTCAGAATATGATACATTATTTCAAGAACCTAAAGGTTTGCCACCCATAAAGGAAAGAGTACATGATATTAATTTGTAGCAAGATGCTCCATTGCCTAACATTGGAATGTACAGGTTCTCCACTTTAGAGAATGCAGAAATCAAGAAGCAGGTACAGGAGTTGCTCGAGAAACGGTTCATAAGACCTAACACATCACCATGTGGGTCTCCAATTGTCTTGGTGAGAAAGAAAGATGGTTCATGGAGAATGTGCATTGATTATGGAGCACTGAATAAGATAACGATAAAAAATCGTTATCCCCTTCTCGCAATGATGATCTATTAGATCAGTTGAAAGAAGTTGTTTACTTTTCCAAGTTGGACTTGCATAGTGGCTATCATCAAGTCAGAGTTGTAGAGCAAGATGCATGGAAGATTGCTTTCAAAATGAAGCAGAGATTGTATGAGTGGTTAGTTATGCCTTTTGGTTTAACTAATGCTCTTGTTACTTTCATGAGAGTAATGAATGTACTCAGACCTTCTATTGATGATTTTATCATTGTATATTTAGATGACATTCTTATATTTAGTAAAAAATGGGAAGAACATTTGAAGCATGTAAAGCAGACACTAGATGTTTTGAAGAAAGAAAATCTTTATGTTAAGTTATCAAAATGTGAATTTGGCAAAACATCTTTGAATTATTTGGGTCATATTGTAGGGGGTGGTGAATTGAAGATAGATCCCTCTAAGGTGGTAGTCATTATACACTGGCCTAAATCCAAATCTACTACAGAAGTTAGAAGCTTCCTAGGAGCAGCACAATATTGGAGAAAGTTTATTTCTAACTTTTCCTTGATTGCAGCTCCCTTACATGCTTTAACGGGATTGCAATGTGTTTCAGTGGGGAGGCAAACAGCAAAATCGACACCTTAAAATAAAAGATTAGTATAGCACCAGTACTAGCATTGCCCGATCTTCAAAGACCATTTGAGATTGAAATGGATGCCAGTGACTATGCCATGGGAGAAGTGTTGATGCAGCATGGTAAACCCATATGTTATCATTCTGAGACATTTAATTCTGCAGTAGTTAATTATCCCACATATGATAAAGAATTGTATGCATTAGTACAAAGTGTGAAAG
>APFE031276066.1:37606-97856 GCA_000404065.3 Pinus taeda | reverse complement strand
ATATATATATAGATATATATAACCTAAACATAGCTCATGGATATCTCATTAAGGTTTGAAGATTATCTATTGTCGCATCCCCTGATGATGGACTCACTTGGCAGTCCGAAACGTTGGGTTCAAAAAGCTCTATAACAGGTCATTCCTCCTCTATCTAAAAACCAATGAAATTGAGCTCTGGGAGTCCAACCTCCCCCATTATTTTTCCCCTTGACATTCCAAGCCCCAGAATTTACTAGAAGATGCCAAGCTTGCTATTGTCCTACCCAAAGAGCCATCATTTCCCCTACAGGTGACATTCTCTTCAAAATTACAATCCAATCCATTGACCAAATGATGTTGGCCCCCATTATGGAAAATGATTCTCCTTTCTCCTTAGAAGCCCTCACCCAGCTTGATCAAAAGTTGGATTTTTCCACCAGAGCTAGAACCTTTGAGATTTTCTTGCCAGAGAATGCCCAATTACCGAAAAAGAATCCTCCATATCCTTCCTGCATCTTCCCTGATTAGGCCAAGCAAATTATATCCATGATTTCCTACATTTTAGGGTATTATTCTGATTAGTGGGTAGATGCTCCCATTTTAGGATTCCTCTCCATATTTTCCACAGACAACAAGCCCTCCTTGGTGTTCAATTTCAGTCAATTCTTGGCTGACAGTATTCATGAATGTTTCATAAAATTTCGTACAGAACAGGTGTTCAATTACACCTCTATTTTGATTTATATGTTCCTCTATTATTAGGCAGACAAATTCAATTTTGCATTGCAAAAGCTTGATGATGCAGGGAATCAACAACCAATAATCTTTTGGACCTCATTGGTCATGAGAGAACATCAAGAATTCACTTATAAGCAGTTCATTGAATATTTTGTTCATCCAACCATGAACATTCTGAACGGTGCAGTACAACCTAGGATCAGTGAGGAAATCAAGAGAATTTTTCACCTAACAGATTAGGCAAAGACTGGGGATTTGTATTTATACCAAAATTACATAGAAATTACGGTGTATGGATGTGAATTGGCGCCCTATAAACTCCACAAATACCTCCCAATGAGGATTTTTTCCCTAGAGTACATCAGACAGATGCTGAATTCAGATGAAATCCACTTTCTAGTGGCAAATAAGAAGTCACAGTTCAAAATAAAGAAACAGGTGGGCCCGTTTGTGTGCAACGCAAGGAAAACAGGTGAAGAGGCAGATAGAATTCTTAAAGAAATGAATTTTATTCTGAGATTTACATGGTCTTATGACCACTATGTCATTGTTTCAAAGCTCAGAGTGGAGAACAAAAACACTCCTTACATTCATACTTCAAGGCTAGAAATAGAGCAGTATGCCAATCAACTGGAGTGGATAGAAAACACCTTACAGGAAGTTGAATAACAGCTTGTTTCTACTTCTAGTTTGTAGACTCCCAATCCCCAGGAAAAATCAAGAAAAAGATAGAGGAAGGATCATCATCAACAACTAGGAGTGAAGCTAAAGAATTTAGGATCAACTAAAGGAAGAGAGAAAATTTAACTCCTAGAGTAGAATTGGACAAAGAAACTGAAGAGAAAGCTACCATCATCATCACAGATTCACCACCTACAACTAGCAAATTCACAACATCTCCTCTTGGACCTTCATCTTCACAAGGTCATAAGGAAACTGAGACAAAATCACAAAATGTCCAAATAGAAAAAGAGAAGACAATTTTTGACAGATACAGGGAGATTAAGATCAGAAATGAGATTTTAAAAAATAACACCTATAACCAATTTTGGAAGTAGAACTCCAGCTCACAGAGTAGGTTGTTGTCAGTGTTTGATATAGAGCATGGTAAAATGCAGATTTCTTAAGGCCCAGATTCCACAACCAAAATCAGAAGTAGACTACAAGAGCACCGCTTTTGAATTCATCAAAAAGGACATACATCCCATTGATAAAATGGAGATGCATAACAAAAATGGTGAAATGATATCCTCCACTTTGACTAACACTGCTATTTCACTTTCTAAATTGCAGGTTTCTTTTGCAAATTTCTAGTCATAGTTGAAAATAGTGCTAGTTCCTCCTTGGGAAAGGATAACAGGATCAAGTCTTTGGAAGACTTGGTACTAAAAATAGGATATGATCCCAAAGACGTCAATTCTGTTGAGGATATTAATAAAAAGAAGAACCTGGACATTGCAGCCTTAAGAAAGCAGCTCAAGATGCCAGCCACAGGGGATCGAATGACCAAGGACATAAAACAAAAAAAGTAGATATGATAAAACTGATCATAGAATATAATATACATATTAGGTAGATATAGGTAGAGATGGAGAAAATGATAAGAAGAAGGAATACAGTCAAAATATGGCCATTTTCCCCTTGGATCCCATACCTATTTCTCAACTTCCATCAACGAGGTAACCACTGCAGCCACTTATTCCACTGAAACAATGAGTGTTGAACAAGTAACAAATACATTGGAGAACATGTCATTCCAGTTAAAGGAGATTGAGACTTTGCAGGGCCAACTCAAAGCTCTAGAAGTGCAAAAGGCCAAAGGAGAAGTATCTCGGGTTACTGAAATGAAAAAATACCAAAGCATGTTGGAGAAGTTGCAAAAGGTAGAGAGAGACACTTCAATTGGTCAGACCTTGGCCCAAGCCAAGGAAACCATTTGGATGAATATACTCGACTCTATGAATGAGATTTGGCCTTCTATCCAAATTATATTTGAGCAGAAAGAGCTGATAGAAAAGGCTATAGAAACTAATGTGAAGGGAAGAGGAAAGATGGGAGAGATGCCCATAGAAGCCTTTAACATAATCAAGTTTTTAAACTCAAAGTCCAAGTATGAGATTGAAGAAGTAGGGATCAGTGAGAGAACTGCCACCATTATGGAAGTCAAGAAAGTCTCAAGAAAGAGAAATCTCATTGATCAGTTGGAAGAAAGATGTGAAACCTTGGATCTGCAAGTAAACATGTTTACTAACAGAATTGAAGCTTTGATCCAGAAAGAGCTGCCAAGCATTTATGTGATAAATTACAAATTGATCACTCAGGAAGACCATGTCTTGAAGATGAAAGACATGGCTAAAAGAAGCATTAATGTCAGTGGGATTAAGGGCAGTATGATGACAAAGGCCTTTTTGAAAACCATGTCAAATGATTTCTATGTACAAAATGAAGTAAAGCACATTTTTACTGTCAAGCCAACCTTTGCCAAATACACAGAGGTAGATGGAATCTACTAAGGGGTAACAAAATTGACAATACCATATGAAAGAAGATGGGAAGAATTTGTCGATTTATTGGATTGAAGGATAATTCAGGAGCAAGAAAACAAGTTGCCAGCACAACATCCAACATGACAGTCAATTCAGTAACACAACATAGTTTCAAGTTGAATCAGCAATCGAAACCATCAAAACAGGGCCACCTTTATTTTTGAAAACCTAGGTGGCATATTCTTCTGCCAAGATTAGATGATATTGTTTGTAATCAGGCTAATAATACATTGTCAGTTTGACAATGATTTTGTAAAGAATTTTTGTAATTTTCATTATAAATACTTCATTGTTTGAAGTATTAAGGGTTGATTTCCAAATTTAATTTCTTTTGCATATTGTATATTTTCAAGTACTAGAGCATCAATAATACAAGGACCTTTCACATGATTCATGTGGTGTACCAAATGGTGATGTGTCTCTTCTGTTTATCTGTTTAAACATTGTTTTTCTTTCTCTGTTATTCTAAATTTCTGAATTAATCAACATAAACTGTGATAAATAGGATTTGTTACTTAGAGCACCTTATTTTGGCTGATGATAATTTTAATGTTTTCCATTGAAGTCAAATCAAGGAATTCTTAATTGCTCCATGGTTTCTATTGAGCCTTACACTTCGTCTAGTCCATAATTCATTTAATTTATGAAAATATCCACTTAGTGCAACCTAGCTTGCCCTGTGAGTACTCCTCTAAAAATTGATGTAAAACTCCAGTTTAGTTTATAGAATCCATAGCCCAATGGAATTATAACACTCAAATCAACCAAACCTTTCAAACATAACAAACAAGTAGAATCATAACTAGCCTAAGACTTACACTAAAACAAAGCTAAATTTTATAGAGATATCCCTCTCTAAAGTTGAATTTGATGTTTTCCTATGTGTTTACTCCCTCAAACTCAAAAATATAGAATGAAAACAAACAAGAGAGGGTTGGTTCCCTAGAGGTTGGAGCCTCAAAAAATACCAAGTTGGTTCTTGGCAATGGGTTGGAGCCCTATATATATTGTACCTGATTTATTGTAGAGATTATATTAATGAAAGCATTTATTCCTATTGTTCATTTTTTGTTCTAAATATAATTGATTTAACTGGTGAAAATAACAATTGAAAAGAAATATTGATTCACCCACCCTCAGTATTTCCAACAAAGACACTTACCAACTAAATGTAAGCTTATTGTTCCAATCCATGTGTCATAGTTAAGCCTTATTCAAAGTCATATCTGGGTATTACTATCATGTCACAGTCAATTAAAATCAAAGTCATACATTGTAGAATCCTCACTAAGTCAATCAATGTTTCAATTCATAATCAATGTATTTGTCATGTTAAGGTATCAAGCATATGTCAAGAATTTGTATGTCAGGTCCATTGGTTATTTTAATTTAATTCACACTTCAGTTTTTAAATCAAAATAAATGTATCAATGTGTCATTTAATGTCCATCAAATATCACTGAATAATGTTAATTGTCATGTTACCGGTCAAGTTCAGTAGGTGCTTAGTTGTTGCATTCAATATTCTAGTTGTCACATCAATGCTTTCTGACATAACTCAATGGGCCGATCAAAATTTTAGCTAATTTTACATACATAATTCACTGTTATCTTAGGTATCATGTCATTAAGATAGTTACAGGAATAATCCACAACTACCTTGTTGTCCTATTACACATAGTCACATTAGTTGTCAATGCTATACCTCTAGATAAGGATAATGGAAATCCTAACAATAGTCAAGGTGTCAAGTTAATGTTGAAGTCAAACATCTTATCATAGAATGTCCATCAAGTTGTTGTTATTGAAAGGTCACTTGTTTTCAACGTTGTCACTGTCAATGTCATTGTACAATAAGTGATATGTTCAATCAAGATATTCTATTACTGTAAATGTGAAATTTGTTGTTAAATCACCTATAGTTTCAACACTTGTCAAGATTCATACATGTTATTGTCATAGACATGGTTATACTATCAATGATCCAAATACTAACACGAGATCATTATGCCTGGATTGGAGACCGAGAATAATTGATCGCAAAGTTTCAAAAGATATTGTGTAAAAATATGTGCTTATTTGATGAAGGTTGAGGCTTGGTAAAACAACCTTCATTGTCCTAAAGCATACAAATATAAGGCTAAAAGAAAAACACTTCATGGATCAATTTAGTATAAGTGTTCTTCAAATAAGGGCATAATGTTTCTTTGGTTAGTTTTTCATTCAAGCAACAAGTGTCTTATGAAAGACTGCAATCATAAGCCACTTTTAATGCACAAACTTGCATGTTGTCTAGTGTTATTACAGGGATAAAGAATTCAGAATAGGACTCAACATTTTAAGCATTGATCTTACCAAATATAATATCCTTGCACAAATTTAGATGCCATAGAGTGGCCAATAGTTATAATAAGTATGCACAAACAATTGTGCCCTAAGTTGAAATTCTTAGAAGAGGCCCTAATTTGCAAGAAAAGTATGCTTTCATAGGCCTACAGCCTAACCTTACATTTGCAGTCAATGAAATCTTAATCAATTCATTAAACATTCAACACAAAAAAACATACCTTGAAGGCTAGGTGGAGGAGGGATACTTGGAGCCCAATCAACAAAATTTAATCAAGACTTTCACTTCCCTAGATCCTTCATTATCCTATTTCAGGTAGGCTAAAAATTCCCTCTCAAAGTAGAAAAACTTTCAAAACCAAGTGTAAGACTCCCCTTGATATTCTTCCTACTTCATGTGGACCTGTCATTTTTCTATGCTCCCCTTGGTGAGAAGCCTTCTTGTAAAAAATTTTCAATGACGATCCTTGTGGACCTGTAATCCTACATGTGCTCCCCCTCACATATTGTGCATCATATAGATTTCCTTTAGTGAGTATGATAAACTGCTATTAATTTCGATACTCTAATGGCCAATCCTTGCAGACTTGTATCCTATGATTGTTCATCTCTCGTTAAACCTGTTATAGATCTAAAACATCTTACTTGAAGCTGCCATTTTGTCCATGTTGTTTGTTTGTCAATGGTATACATGTGACACATACAATTCAAATACTCCCCCTCTTCAAAATTGAAGGAGTCGATGAGCCAAATCGTTCAAAATAGTGAATCACCTAACACACCATCTTGACTTGAGTCATTATTTGAAGCAACTACTAATTCCTCACATCCTTTTATGAACCCTGAAAGCATAACTGTTGAGACCTTCTTTCCTTCCTACTCTTCTTTCTCATCCTGTACATGTTTTATTTTCCAAAACTTCTTATACTCATTGTCAAGCTCTTCATTCATGGTTGATTCCATCTTGTACTTGTAGTGATGAGCTATGTGTCCATAGTTATGACATTTATAACATTCCCTATCAGTATTGTACCTGCACTCTCGCACTATGTATTTGTAATTAGGACATTTGAAGCATTCAACGTCATCCATAGAAGATTCCATTTGGTATTTTCGCTATGATCCTGCAAACTTGCTTGAAGGGTTTTGCAGATAACGATTGTACCTATCAAAAAATTCACAATGCCTATCCATATGTCCATAGTTAGCGCAAACCATTAAATGAATGTGCATACTTGGACAATTCATTCAGAGGCAGTGGTCCTTGAAAATTGTACCTGTCAACAACGTTACATTCACTAGCCATATGTCCAAAGTTAGTACATGAAAAACAATAACCATTAAATTGACGAACGTACATGGATGATTTATCTTGTCTGGATGGTTAACTCTTCTTCGGAGGTGGCATAGTATTTTGTCCATTGTCTTTAACTACTTTGGAATCATTCTTTGGAGTTGTAACATTCTTCTTAGGTTTAGTCCTTTTCTCAACCTGACGTTGCAAATATGTGGAGCTTATACATTCATCAACTGGAGCCTTACCTCATTGTTTGCCTCTATATTCAACTGAGCCACTTCTTTATCTATCCTATTCTGCGATTGTTATTTTTTCAATTCCTTGAGCTTTTTGATCTCATTAAGAGTTGCATTAAGTTCTCCTTTCTTTTGAGCAAGGTATTTTTGAAACTAGCATTTCAATATTTTTATTCTTGTTTCTGCTTCTTCAACCTTTAGCTTTAGAAGAGTGATATTTTCCACTTCTTTGTTAAGTACCTGTATATGTTCCTTTTACTTTTCATTTTCAATCATTAGCCTACTTATTATACTGAAGAGGTTTCTAATTCCTTTCGATTCTGGTCAGTTGTAGATATGAACCTTTGATTAAATTCCTTTAATTTTCTTGCCAAATCCTTCTTTTCAATTTATTCTTCCTACACTTGTTTCTTAAACTTGTTAATATCTACAAAGGATACATCATTTTTTGTTGCTTTTGATCGATTTCTTTTTTGAGTGTTTGACTTATTGTTTGTGTATTCTTCCATTCTAAATTTTCAATCTTTCTGGATTCTTCCAACTATACTCTAAGACTGCTAATGATTTTCTTAGATTCTTCATTTTTCTTATTGAGTTTTTCAACACATCCTTTTGTTCTTTCCAATTATGCTTCCAGAATTATTTCCTTTTCCCTTTGACATTTAAGTTCTTTTATAACCTTTATCACTTCATTTTGAAATTTGATCTTACTCATTCCTTCAACTTCTTCACTATCATCATTAGGATTTGCATGATTTTCAATATCTATATCTTGACCTACATGCCTCTTTGAGTAGAGAATATGGAGCATTTCCCAAAGAATTTTGGTTGTTGAACATTGACCAAAATTTTCTTTTAAGTAATATGGCAGAACATTAAGAATGACGTTCATGGATTTTGAATTGTACCTTTTGGATTCATCGATAGATATGTCTCAAGAAACAAAAGATTGCCATACATCGTGAGCTTGCAAATGGACTTCCATTCTAGATTCCCGTATATAGGAATTATCTTCATTTGGGAGTTGGTGCACAATACTTATTTCTTCATATGTTACTGTACCTGAACCTTCTTTTGCAACTTTGGAATTCTTGGAAACTTGCTTCTTTGATTTTCACAACACTATGCTTTGACATTTTCCTTCCAGCAATTATGTTTTTACTGAAGGAACCAATCTTTGATACCAATTGTTGGAAATACTAAGAGGCGGGGGTGAATCAATATTTATTAGAAATTAGCACTTTTTAATCTTGTTTAGAGAATTAGTTGTATCAATTATTATTATTATATTATTATTCATATAATCATAAAAAATAGCCCATAGTAGAAAACACCATACAACAACGCAGAAAGATAAAATAGTGGATGCAAATATTTTTAGGTGGAAAACCCCTTCCTAGTCAAAAACCACTGAACGCTTCTTTAGTAATTGTCTTCTCCCTATTAAAATAAAACTGATTACATCAAGATTTTAGCTACAATTGACGGATGTGTCAACCCCCTAATTTACACACTACAACATGTAGGATACTACTAAACCCTAATACCCTACTATAACTAAAAGGATGTGCCAACACCCTACAAGTCAGGCCACAACCTAACGAGTGCCCCAACACTTTGTTTACCAGTTATTGTTAGAAAGGATGCTTCATCGCCCTATAGTTTATCAACCCCAACTAAAATGATGCCAGAACACCCTAAGTAGGCTAGGAACTACCCTAGCACCACCCTACCACCCATAAGTGTTCTTAGACCATGACCTAAAGGTGACTCCAATCACCTACCTTTCACCACTCTGAAGATTCAACAAACCATGTTTCACAATTTTTAGACTGGATCCCCCTGTGCTCTGAATCAATATAGTAAAGTTGTAAATTGTATATATGTCAAATCCTAGTAGCCACTAACCATTTCACAATCCTTCCTAAGTTGATCACTGCACAATGTTGCACATCAAACTCACTGCTCAATTACATGTCATTGTCACTACTCAAATGCACATCATTTTCATTGCACATATGGATCACTACACATCTAATCACTGCTCAAAATCAAGATCTCACTATGTTGGTTGTCAAGAATGAATAAGCATCAAGGATCATATGTATACAAGCATACTTCACGTTGCTTCATTGTTCCAAACTGCTCACAATGTCGCAACCATCTAGCATTGCTATCAAATGATGGCACAAACCACGGTGCCTCAAGTCATTCCTATGACCTACATATAATCACTGCTCAAAATCAATATCTCACTATGTTGGTTGTCAAGAATGAATAAGCATCAAGGCTCATATGCAGACAATCATACTTCACGCTGCTTCATTGTTCCAAACCACTGACAATGTTGCAACCATCTAGCATTGCTATCAAATGATGGCACAAACCAAGGTGCCTCAAGTCATTCCTATGACCTACAACCAATTCTCTCAAGCTCTTCCCTCAGAGAGATACTAGCATACGTGTAAACATTGCTACTCAACTGATCAAATCCTATTATCCATATTTACATCAATATGTTGTACAACTGAATGATAATGCCTTCAAGAATTGTTGCCCTGCAAGGTTACAATTATGTCATTGTACACAAATATCTAGGTCATACTATAAGACAAACCCCAGGTCATCATTCTCATATGTCTATGTTCCTTAATCTATGGTTCAAGTCAATAAGTCATGCCAAAGTTAAGGTGTCAACTCAATGTCAGTGTCTTATTTAGATGCCAAACGAATAGTATTGCAACATTGTCATATATTGTCTTATTCAAGTGTGGTCAAAGTGAAGGCACTTGTCAAATAAATGTAAGCTTATTGTTCGAATAAATGTGTCATAGTTAAGTCTTATTCAAATTTATATCTAGGTATTACTATCATGTAACAATCAAGTAAAATCAAAGTCAGAAATCGTAAAATGCTCACTAAGTCAATCAACATTTCACTTCATAATAAAGGTGTTTGTCATGTTAAGGTATCAAGCAGATGTCAAGAATCTATATGTTAGGTCCACTGATTATGTTAAGTCAATTCACACTTCAATTTTTCAACCAAAGTGAATGTATCGATGTGTCACTTGTTGTCCCATCATATATCACTAAATAATGTTAACTATCATGTTACCAATCAAGTTCATTAGGTGCTTAGTTGTTGCATTCAATATTCTACTTGTCACATCAATGTTTATTGACATAAGTCAACGGACCAGTCATGATTTTAAATAATTGTACAAACATGAGTCACTGCTATCTTAGGTGTCATGTCATTAAGACAACTACAAGAATAGTCCACAACTACCTTGTTGTCCCATTACATATAGCCACATTACTTGTCAATGTTATACCTCTATATAAGGATAATGGAAATCCTAATAGTAGTCAAGGTGTTAAGTTAATGTCAAAGTCAAACATCTTATAATAGCATGCTCATAAAGGTGTTTTCATTGAAAGGCCGCTTTCTATCAAAACTGCCATTGTTAATGTCATTGTACAAAGGTGATATGTTCAATCAAGATGTTATATTGATGTAAATGTGAAATTTGTTGTTACATCACCTTTAGTTACAACACTTGTCAAGAGTCATACATGGTAGTTTAATAGGTATGGTTCTACTATCAATGATCCAAATACTAACATGAGATCATTATTCCAAGCTTGGAGACTAGGAAGAAGTGATCACAAAGTTTCAAAAGATATTGTGTAAAAATATGTGCTTATTTGATGAGGGTTGAGGCTTGGTAAAAGAATCGTCATTTTCATAAAGCATACAGTTGCAAGGATAAAAGAACATCACTTCATGGATCAATTTATTTTAAGTGTTCTTCAAACAAGGGCATAATGTTTTAGTTTTTCATTCGAGCAACAAGTGCCTTATGGAAGACTACAGTCATAAACCTCTTTTAATTCACAGACTTGCATGTGTTTTAGTGTTCTTATGGGGATGGAGACTTTATAATATGCCTCAACCTTTCAAGCATTGATATTACCAAATATAATATCCTTGCACAAATTTGGATGCCCTAAATGGGCCGAGAGCTATAATAAGTAGGTACAAACAATTGTGCCCTAGGTCGAAATTCTTAGAAGAGGCCCTAATCCACAAGAAAATCATGTTTTCATATGCCTGGGGCCTAACCTTGTTGAAAAGTGTAACTAGTTTTGGTTTTCACAATGACATGTAATTGTGACTCTTGTAAATGATGTAATGAAGAAAAATAAAATTATTATTGTAAGCCTTGCTTCATGGGTTTCATAAGCAACTTATTTTATTTTAGATGGCTCCCATTGAGAGCCTTAGGATTTGTCATTAAGGTCAAATAATTAATTTCATGTATGAAGAACTCTTCTTGAGCATGTGTAAAATTTATATAAGTAAATAAGATCGTCTAGAATCCCTCTAATGACAAACACAAGCTCTCCTCTTCATGTCGGCCTCAAGAAGAATTAGAAACTCATGTCAGCACACATATTTTGGAGACACATCCATTCAATAGATCATGTCGGATTATTTATGGAGACAAACTACTATATATACATGGCTGGAATCTTCTTATTTATACAGATAATTTCGTGTTAGAAAATTATATATTACGGAGCAATGGAACACATAAAATATTGCAGAAATATAAACACAGAAAACACATAAAACAAGAGAGACACAGATATATGTGGTTCACCCAGTTTGGGCTATGTCCATGGAGAAAAAACTAGTCCTTATTTTATTATATTATCCAACAAACTGAAGAGATACAACCTATAGCAAATCCACTGTAACTCCCTCTTTGCTCTCAATCTCCTCTCTCTTCCTCACTCAGAATACAGATATACATAGACACAATACAATTCCCTCATATATAGTGAGGGGTTTCCTTCTAGGGAGAAAAACCCTAAATTAAACATAACTTCTACCATCAGATCATCCACCTAATGAATGGCCTAGATTGACTAGAAACTACTAGACTTTTACAAGGCAATTTTTCATCTATTTTTAGCTACGGGGGCATTGCCCCTGGACCCCTGCGGGGGGGAAAGTCCCCCCCCTGCACCCCCACACGTGGAGGGGTGTACAGTCTTCCTAGGGTATACATCCAGCTGAAACCTTTGAATATAGAAGATAATCAGGATCCACACCCAACAATCTCCCACTTGGAGACTAACAGCTAGTCCTTCTTTTATTGTATTATCCAGCAAACTGAAGAGATACAACCTATAGCAAATCCACTGTAACTCCCTCTTCGCTCTCAATCTCCTCTCTCTTCCTCACTCATAATATAGATATACATAGACGCAATACAATTCCATCATATATAGTGGGGGGTTGCCTTCTAGGGAAAAAAACCCTAAATTAAACATAACTTCTACCGTCAGATCATCCACCTAATGAATGGCCCAGATTGACTAGAAATTACTAGACTTTTACAAGGCAATTTTTCATCTATTTTTAGCTACGGGGACGCTGCCCTAGGACCCCCACGGGGGGTAAAAGTCCCTCCCTGCACCCCCCTGCATGGAGGGGTGTACAGTCTTCTCGGGGTATACATCTGGCTGAAACCTTTGAATACAGAAGATAATCAGGCTCCACACCCAACAATCTCCCACTTGGAGACTGATTATAGCAACTCCGCCAATGCTTCTTTGCTAGACAATGACTCCACTTTGGACCTGGCTGTTTCTCATCTTCTTCATCATACTTGAATACAAATTGAAACTGAGCAAATTCTTAGTTTCTCCCCAGTTACAACTTTTGTTAACATATCTGGAGGATTCTGGCTAGTGTGTATCTTTTCCATCTTCAACTGTCCATCTTCCAACGTTGACCACATGAAATGGTACTTGAGCTGTATATTATTAGTCTTGGAATGAAATACAGAGTTCATTGCAAGATGTATAGCACTCTGGCTGTCACTGTATAACCTACCCAACTCCTGCTTCTTACCCAATGCATCCATAAACCTTTGTAACCAAATCATTTCTTTACTAGCCTCTGTGGCAGCAACATACTCTACTTCTATTATTGAGAGTGCAACAACACTTTGTAGTTTTGAGACCCAACTGATAATTGTTCCACCTATAGTAAACACATATCCTGTAGTGCTCCTCCAGTTATCTCTGTCACCTGCCATATCTACATCAACATATCCATGTAGAGCAATGTTTGAACCACCAAAGCATAATGCTTGATTTGTGGTACCTCTCAAATATCTGAGAATCCACTTCACCGCCATCGAATGTTCTTTTCCTGGATTTTTCATATACCTGCTTACAACTCCCACTTCATGTGCAATATCAGGCCTTGTGTAGACCATTTCATACATTAAGCTTCCAACTGCTGATGCATATGGAACTTTAGACATATGAGCCATTTCTTCCTGAGTCTTGGGACACGCCTCCTTACTTAATTTGAAATGGCTAGTCAAAGGTATACTAACTGTTTTTGCATTTTGCATATTAAACCTTTTCAAAACCTTTTCTATGTACTCACTTCGAGACAATGTTAATTTGTGATTCTTCCTGTCTCTAGTTATTCTCATACCAAGGATTTTTTTTGCAGCACCCAAATCCTTCATTGCAAATGAGTTTGCCAATTTACTTTTGAGCACATTTATTTCCTGCATGTTAGAACCTACAACAAGCATGTCATCTACATACAATAACAATATAATATAGATACCATCATTTTGCCTTTTGAGATAAACACAATGATCAGAGTGACATCTAGTATAACCTTGTCCAGACATAAACCTGTCAAATTTTAGATACCACTAACTTGGAGCCTGTTTTAAGCCATACAAGCTCTTCTTCAACCTACACACTAGTTTATCCTTCCCTTTTACCTCATATCCTTGTGGCTGCTGCATATATATCTCTTCCTCCAAATCCCCATGGAGAAAGGCTGTCTTTACATCTAATTGCTCAAGATGCAAATCTTCAACTGCTACTAGACTTAAAATAGTTATGATTGAAGTCATTTTAACAACAGGAGAAAATATTTCATCAAAATCAATACCTTTCTTCTGTACGAACCCCGTCACCACAAGTCTAGCATTGTATTTCTATTTTCCTCCATATTCTTCCTTCAACTTGTAAACCCATTTATTCTGCAATGTTGTTTTACTTGCAGGCAACCTGACTAAGTCCCAAGTCTGGCTATGTGCTAAGGAGTCCATCTCTTCTTTCATGGCTTACTCCCACTTCTTCCTGGTTTCTACCTACACTACTTCTTCATAACATTCTGGTTCACCAGAATCAGTCAACAATACATAATATAATGAAGGAGAGTACTATTCAGGGGGTTTACTTATCCTGGTAGATCTTCTAACACCACTTTCAGGTGTTTGAGGTGCTTGTTGCTGTTGTGGTTGTTGTTCTAGCTGTTGATCATTATGATTTTCAAGCACCATCACTTTTCCTGTGATATCGTCAAACACTGTGTATTCTTTGTTTTCTTTTTCGTGTTTCTTTTCCTGCAACTGATTCTTATACAAGACCTTTTCATTGAATATTACATCTCTGCTCCTAATGATTTTGTGATTTTCATAATCATATAAGCGATAACCAAAATCATTAACACCATACCCAATAAAGGTACATTTCTTTGACTTTGCCTCAAGCTTTGTTCTATTTTCTTTATCAATATGGACAAAGGCCTCACAACCAAAAGGCTTTAAAAATTAGTAGTTTACCTTTTTACCTGTCCATGCCTCCTCTGGAATACCACCATCCAAGGAACTTGAAGGCCCTCTGTTTATTAGATAAACAACAGTGTCTACAACATCTGCCCAAAATTGTAAAGGCAATCCATGTAATCTCATGCACCTTGCATGCTCCATGATTGTCCTGTTCATCCTTTCTGACACACCATTTTCTTGTGGTGTTCCTGGAACTGTCTTCTCTCTGCAAATTCCATTCTCTGAATAGTACCTATCAAACTCTTTGCTGCAATATTCATCTCTATTATCTAACCTGAGACATTTCAACCTTTTCCTTGTCTCATTTTCAACCAAAGCTTTCCATTTCTTGAAAGTATCAAATACATCAGATTTATTTTGAATATAATAAATCCAGGTTTTTCTAGTTGCATCATCAATAAAAGTAATATAATAATGAGAGCCACCAAGAGATGATATCTGAGCAGGTCCCCATACATCTGTATGCACAAGCTCTAATTTTTCACTCTTCTTTTATTTCCCAACTCTAAGGAATTTGACTCTCTTCTGTTTTCCATAAACACAATTTTCACAGAATTTTAAATCAACATGCTTCAAACCTGGCAACAAATTTCTTGAGTGAAGAATCTGCATCCCCTTCTCACTCATGAGCCCGAGCCTATGATGCCACAATGCCGTATCTTCTCTTGTAGAGGTTAAAGTATTAATAGAATTAGAAATACCATTCCATAAATACAATGTACCAACCTTTCCACCTCTTGCTATTACCAAGGATCTTTTAGTGACCTTCTAGGTTTTATCTGTGAAAGTACTTACGCAACCTTCACCTCCCAACTACCTTGTTAAAATTAGTTTTTTCTTCAGATATGGAACATGCCTTACCTCCTTCAATAGCCATTGATTTCCATTCTGTTGTTTTATGAAAACTGTACCCATTCCAACAATTTTACAGGGTTTATCATCACCCAATCGAACCTGTCCAAAATCTCCTTGAACATAATCGTGAAAATGTTTCTTATCAGGTGTGGCATGGAATGAGGCCCCTGAATCTACCACCCAGGCATCACTAATATTTTCTAATGAAAGAATCAAAGGATCTTCCAACACATCACTTGTGACGTTCGCTTCATGATTAGTTTCTTGCTGTGCATCTCCTTCTTTTCCCTTCCGAGACTTGCAATCTGTCTTCAGGTGTCCTTTCTTCCCATATTTCTAGCACATTATCCCCGATCTGGACTTGGATCTGCCTTTTCTTGACTTACTGCGATATCCTCGGCTCTTTCCTCTTTCCATTTTTCTTCCCCTAGTCTCTACAGTCAAAGCATTACTTGATGTCTCACCAGAGATTTTCCATCGCATTTCCTTGCTAAGGATTGCGCCGACAACATCATCAAACTTTAAAGTACTAGATCCAGAGATAGAGTTACTCATGGCCATAACTAAACCATTCCAACTTTCTGGCAATGAGCACAGAAATAATAGAGCCCTAACTTCATCATCAAAAGTTACCTCTACAGAACTTAACTGACTTGTTGTTAGGTCCCTATAATACTAGTGATTACCCCATTACTATTGTAGTTGTATCCCTTATTAATATTTTTGTGCCCCTATTGTCCCCATATTGTTATTATTGTGCCCCATAGAATCCATCTATTTTTATTTTTGTGCCTTTATTTTATTATTGTTAGGTCGGCTTGGTTATATTGTGACCCCTTAGACTCTTATATATAGAAAAAAGTTTTTTTCATTTGAGTCATCCAAGAATTGTTCATTTTTGTAATGTAAAGGAGGTTTCCCCCTCGAAGAGGCTTATTTCTAAGGCGTTCATCTATCTTTTCTATCTTTTTGTGAGATGGTTTCCTAACAAAAGGTACAACCAACTAAAGGAGGAATCGAGTCAATTGTTTTCCCAACCGATGGATAGTCGAGAATGGACTCATGGGATTCACGTTCAGAGAGAGTGGGAATGACTTGAGATGGATTGTGATCATTCACTTCATCAACTAGTGGAGGCTTGGGAGAAAGCTTTCGATAACTAGCCGGAAGACGAGGTTGAGAAGCTATAAGGTTTTCCAACACTTTTGAGGCTTCATCCATATAAGGAAAAAGGTAAATAGGACAATATGCTTCACTTAAACTATAGGGAAATTAAATTTAGTATTTTTACCATGACCCTTATGAACACTAATTGATGTTTTTTCAGCAACATGATCTCCAAGAGTTAATGAAAAAGGTTGATGTGAGCTTGTGGAACACACTTCTAATACATGTGGAATACCAAGGAAGTCTATAAGAAGGTTGTCACCCATAATATTCCTAGGGAATATTTACAGTAAATAACAAAGCAAACATAGACATAAAAACCATGAAAATCAAACACATGAATCAATCCATAAAATTGCACCAAAAACTACTTTGTTGAGCCATTTTATTATAATATGAAGAGGGTACAATGAGGTATCGGAAAGAGTGCACATGGGCTTGATCAAGGAAAGCTAGCTAAGGCCAAATGAATAATCATAAGTCCCTCCCCAATCTTATGTGGCTCTCTCCTAGCCCTATGGTGAAACTATCAAGAAATATGTTGCTGGTTGTGAAGAACTGTTGTTAGGGCCTCCTTCGGTGCTTAGAAAATTCTAGGAAATTAACCCTGTGCTCTCGACCAAAAACCCACGAAGGAATTGGCCAAATTTTGACCTCATAATTTTGTCCCAAATTTCCCCTAGCTCCTCTTGTTGTTGGCTGAGTTGGGACCCATGTTTGACCCCTCAAATCTACCCAAAAAATTCTGCAGTTTTAGATATGAGATCCTTGTCAAAAACCCAGAAAAAATCCATAAAGGGTTTCCCTTGGTTCCAAACTTCAAAATTTGACCCTCCATAGCTTCACCCTCCACCAAATTTGAATTATGTTACTATGGTTTATCCTATCAATCTCTGCTCTCCAAACTACAACAATCCTCCTCCAATGGCCCTCTAAATGAAATCCCAGTAGCTCAGCTCCTAAATCCTTCTGTCAAGCCTCACCATAATCAATGCCACCAATGACTGTGTAGTCCTGGGACAAGTCTACACAGGCCCAGCCAAAGAAATTTGTCTTGCTGAGAAGGGAACTCTCAACTCCCATAAATTCTCTTCCTTCACTTGCAATTTGGACAAGAAATTGCCCAGTAATTGTATTGCCTCTAATTTCAGTACCCCACTTGACCCAAGAACTATGTGGTTCTTCTTTTGCATCTAAGCTGAAGCTAAGTCAAGTCATACCACCTGAGACTGGTCCCCCAAGTCTCCACAAAGTCGTGACAATACCTCCCTAGTGTGGCACTCATGGTCCATCGAAGAAGAGGGTGTTATTTCCCCTTGGAAACCTTTGGTGCTAAAAAGTACTTGTGACTCGGCTGAACAGCTAGAGAAACAATGTGTAAATGTCAAATTATCAAATGGTGCCCAATTCTGCCTTCAACCCTCTATTTATAATTGTTGCCTCAGCTTTCCTTGTGAGTCCCTTATCCAAATATTTTGACCTCCTTTCCACAAAATCAATTTTTCCTCCAAGGGGTGCGTATTCCATGAGGGTTGGCCCCCATATTCCACTAATATTGAACTTTTCAATTTCTCCTAAGTCTCATGTGCCAAAAATGTCTCCAATGCTCAGATTACAAAAGTTTTCTATGCTTAGAACTTCCCCAATAAACTTCGTTAATCATGTTAGCTAAAAAATCAAAATTGGGGGTATTAGAGTCCTCCCTGCCAAAAATTGCTTGTCCACAAGAAATGCCTGAACAAGCATGCTCTTTGGTTGTTGATCCCCACTATTACTGCAGAATATTACAAGGTCCCAGATGCGCCATTGAATCGTCCCCGACCTCTACACTATCTTTTCATGAAGGAATCCCTCAATACTAGGATCCCAACCCATCCTATCCAACATGAAGCTCCCCTTGCTCCATTCACTACCGTGCCAAGTATAAGTACCAAAATCCCTCCACATACCATCAATGAGTAGGGAATCATGATAGTGTGGCACCATGTCCAACCCCTCACGAAGCGGCCCTACCAAGTAGTGGATCTCATACACTCTAAGAGTAAACTCTTGAAGATACCACCAAATCCCTATGGAGATAAAGTATTGCACACATGAGCTTCTCCAAATCTCATCCTAGTGACCAACCTTCCATGCTAATGAATTTTTCAACACCATCAATGACTCATTAAGGCCCAATG
Organism: Pinus taeda; assembly: GCA_000404065.3. Classification (NCBI taxonomy): domain Eukaryota; kingdom Viridiplantae; phylum Streptophyta; class Pinopsida; order Pinales; family Pinaceae; genus Pinus; species Pinus taeda. The sequence continues at coordinate 78,828 of APFE031276066.1, read as the reverse complement.
GAATATCTAAAAATCTCCCCATGTAGTATCCATCTCATCCTTATAGGTCATTGAGCTGTGAAGTATTGTGTTGCTCGAATCCCTTGCTAATTTCATAAGGGTGCCACCATGTTGCCGTTGTGCCACTCTGACTATGACATACTCCCCATTGTGACTAGACTGTACCCTCCTCTCTCGGGACCTGATGGAGAAAAATCTGTGAAGGCCAATCTCATCCTTCCCAGGCATCTCCATTATGTCAATGTCTACCCATCCACTCTCAATCTCGCTCTTGAGAAACAACAAGATAAATCTGCCTCACCATATAGTGGAGGTCTCAGTGATCCCCCATATGTAAAATCTAAGGTGAACTAGATCACCCTCTACCATGTCTATGATCATCACAAAGTGGAGTGACCTGTCCACTGACTGAATCCCCGGATCCCATAACAAGATCCACTGCGACATAGTACTGATGACTGTTGGAACCCTTATGTTCCATATCTTTGATCCTTGTAGGTAATCAATGTATAGATTCTACAAGTCATGAATCAACCAAGTGAACTCAAAATTTCCTTATGCTTGCCATGCCACATTGTGAAATATGTGATCCTGCCTCCTGAAATTGCACCTTGATACTACTTAGAGTCCAAACATGTGCCTATAGATGAGGTCTATCATCCACTACACCTCATGCTCATATAATGCCTCATACTGTCTAGCTGAAAGTGCATCATGCAGATCCATCGCAATCATCCCCCCAAGTGTGACCCCAGGGGTGGAATATATGCTACCTTGGTTGTAAACCATGCCATCCCTAATCCTATATTTGTCAGCTTTTGTACCCACCAAATGTCTCAATTAGAGAGTCTCCCTCCAACCCATGACACATTGTGTCTCATCCATCTGCCTAGGGTGAGCCTCCCATGTCCTTATGCCTATACTGAGAGCATCAAAGGGAAACAACCAAATTCCCTGCAACTGTAAGCAATACTAGAGTGTGATAGGTGGGTAAGTCCCCAAGGGTATGACCAAGAGTCTGTTAGGATATTGAAGAGTAACCCTATGTACGTCCCTCCCTTCACCTCAGATCTGTTGATAACCCAATCAAAGATTTGTCTCCAGTGAACATGTTTTCCCTAGATTCTCAATGACATCCCCACCGGTCCAAGGTGAGCTGCTCCTGATGGTAAATATAGCGTCCATGCCCATAAGTCTCCTTGGAGGCAACACTCCAAGAGCCCATTTTTTCACACCATATGTCACTACATACCACCAAGTATCCTTGTACTCAATGCGATGTGAGCTTCTCCTCCTACTCCACAACACAATCCAGCACACTACAACACACCACAATGCACGTCCATGTCCACCGACCTACCACTGCTCAACATTGGATGCTCCTACACATATGTGGGTGTCATGGCCTAAAGTTGTGATAGTACTTTCCAGACTACACTTGACTGACATCATCACCTCTATAGTCACATCACCAAGTCCTCTAATGAATGGATCTTCATAATCTCAGATAAGTGTATCTCGCCTCCTAATGCTCTCTAAGAGATATAACATGTGAATCTCCCTATGTAATTGTGGGGGTTTCCATAAGGTGTTGCTCCTCGGAAACCATTATGCCCCATATATATATGGGAAATCCTCCTCTCCATACAAGGAACTATCTGATGGCTTGTTGATGCCACTAGCTCCAACAACTTTTTGCCAAGGTACACTGGTAATCCTATGCCCCCACACACAGCCAACATGCTAAGAAAACTTATGGAGTCTTCCTTCCCCTCTTTCACCTTGGCTTGTCATGGGTGTTTCCCAAAACTATGATGGGAATATGAAAATGGGGGTGATTCTATTCATTGGATCCACCATTTTGCTACTACCCTGACTGACCCAATCCATGGAGCGTTGGGGAGTCCCACTTGGGTTCCAACGATGATCCAACCCTCGATCCCCTCTAAAAAACTAGGACCCCTGCATAACTATTCTCTCGACCATGGATGTATCCAAAAACATAGTCAACCCTATCAGGTACCAACTAAATAAATTGTGCCACCCAACCCCATGAGAGGTATCAAATGCAGGTGTCCCCAAATACGTAGCAAGTCCATCATGTGAGTGTTACACCCTGTGCAACTCATGTTGCCTTGTCTCACTAGCCTAGTCAACATATGCAATCGGTCTTTGTAACTTAGGCACTCTCCCTCCAATGTGCATAGGTAGCCTAACAGTAATGCAAGCCCCATCTATGTAAGCCTAAAGAGAGCTACTGAATGGAAGTACTGCAACTCTTCTAGCTTCATGTACATCTATCTAATCCACGTTGATGGCAGACCCAAAAGATGATTTCCCATCCTCCTCCATCATGGACTCAACCAGAGTCTCGAGCTTCCCCACCATAGATACCTCCTCAAGCATAGAATCTTCATCTATCTCACGCTTCTCAAGGTGTTATCCATGTTTTTGTATGTAGCTATCTTCTGGGAACTCTGTCACAGATTTGCATACCTATGTGCCTATTGGTACCCCATGAATGGATGGTCCCATGGGTGTGTGCCCAACTATCTCCACCAATGTGTCAATCAAGTCTACTAAAGGAAACTCCCATAAGGGTGGCTCCTATGTCATGCTATGTGTATCTACATGCTCCTCACAACCCTGTGTGGGCTCAGCCTCATGTTCAACATCCTCATTAGTCTCCTGATGTCTAAAAGTAGGTCTCCACCAGAAAAATCACCTTCAGGTCTCATCCTCTAACTCCCCACCTCTACATGACGGACCAACACTTGAACTATACTTCTCCTTCTCCTGTTCATACAAGGAATGAGGCATGGTAGGATGGTCATACTGACCATACGTGTGGGTGTTGTATTGCTGGGATGCGTGTGTATGTACTTGACTTCTATGTTCGTTATGTATCAGCCGTTGCATCCCCTCTAGAATCTGTTGGTTTTTCATCACCAATTATTGGCTCTGCCTCATCAACTCCTCCATGATCTTCCTAGCCTCCCCACAACTTGCCAAGATCATGCTCTAATACCACTGTAATATTCCTAGGGAATATTTACAGTAAATAACAAAGAAAACATAGACATAAAAACCATGAAAATCAAACACATGAATCAGTCCACGAAATTGCACCAAAAATTGCTTTGTTGAGCCATTTTATTATAATATGAAGAGGGTACAATGAGCTGCTGGAAAGAGTGCACCTCAGCTTGCTCAAGGTAAGATAGTTAAGCCCAAAAGAATAATAAGAAGTCCCTCCCAAATTTAATGCGGCTCTCTTCTGACTTTGTGCTAAAATTGTCAATAAATATGTTGTTGGCTATGAAGAACTACTACTAGGGCCTCTTCCGGTGCTTGGAACATTCTAGGAAATTAACCTCACACTCTAGACCAGAAACCCACAAAAGAATTGGCCAAATGTTGACCTCAGAATTTCAGCCCAAATTTCCCCTGGCTCCTCTTATTGTTGGATGAGTTGGCACCCTTGTTTGACCCCTCAAATCTACCTAGAAAATTTTTCAAGTTTAGATATGAGATCCTCGTCAAAAACCCAGGAAAACTTAGAAAGGGCTTCCCTTGGTTCCAAACTTCAAAATTTGACCCTTCATACCTTGGCCTTCCACCAAATTCGAATTTTGTTAGTATGGCTGCTCCTATCAATCTCTGCTCTCCAAAATACAACAATCCTCCTCTAATGGCCGTCCAAATGAAATCCCAATAGCTCAGCTCTTAAATCCTTATGTCAAGCCTCCCCACAATCAGCTCCACCATTAACTGTGCAGTTTTGGGACAAGTCTACGCAGGCCCAACCAAAGAAATATTTCTTGTTGAGAAGGGTACTCTCAACTCCCATAAATTCTCTTCCTTTTGTTGCAATTTGGATAATAAATTGCCCAGTAATGGTATAGCCTCTAATTTCAGTACCCCACTTCACCCAAGAACAGTGTGGTTCTTCTTCTGCTTCCACGCTGATGTTAAGGCAAGTCATACCACCTGAGACTAGTCCCCCAAGTCTCCAGAAAGTCGTGACAATACCTCCCTAGTGTGGCACTCATGGTCCACCGAAGAAGAGGGTGATATTTCCCCTTGGAAACCTCTGGTGCTAAATAGCACTTGTGAATCGGCTGAACAGCTAGAGCAACAATGTGTAAATGTCAAATTATCAAAAGGTGCCCAATGTTGCCTTCAACCCTCTATTTATAATGGTTGCCTCACCTTTCCTTATGGGTCCCTCATCGAATTATTTTTACCTCCTTTCCACAAAATAGATTTTTCCTCCAAGGGGTGCATATTCCATGAGGGGTGACCCCCATATTCCACTAATATTGAAGTTTTTGATTTCTCCTAAGTCCCGTGTACCAAAAATGTCTACAATGCTTAGATTACAAATTTTTTATATGCTTAGTACTTCCCCAATCAACATAGCTAATCCTGTTAAATAAAAAATCAAAATTGGGGATATCACATCACCCTTACATAGCTTGCAAGGGAATTACGCCTTGTGGGGTTGATTGGAAGTTTTCTCCATATGTGTTGCATGCATAGCAATGGTTGCTTGGTTCCTCTTGCTTATTTTTCTTCTTCTTCTTCATGATTTTCTTCTTATTCTTAGCCTCCTAGTTACTAGAACCAAGAGTCTCAACAGGTGAGGAGAAAGAAAAGGATGAATAAACAACAGGTGAAACAATCAAAGGGCCAACTTTAGGATCAACTTGGGGTTGATGTTGTTCAGGTGGAGGAGAGCTTGGTTGAAAAGCAGTTTGGACATGCGGAACCATAGGGGTCAAAAACAACCAAATTGTAAAACCAATGGTAAATCTAGGAAGGGACAATGTTGCCATATAAGGAGCACCAATATTTCCAAAAGGAGGAAAAGGACTAGGATTCCCTTTCGAGGGGTTTTCTTTACTGGTAGACTCAGGAACTGTTGCCATTAGTCTCAACCTAAGATCCAGAAAGGAATTGTTCCATGGGGAGGATGTTGTTTCATGATCAATTAATTGATTTTAGAAATTAAAGGCACAAAATAAAGATAAAAAGGGGTAAAATAGTCAAAAAGGATGACCAAGTCACTGTGAACTGCAATTTACCGCCTTGGAGAACCAAATATTTACCTATAGGAAGGAAATATCCCTGAATGTTTTGTTCAGTGTATCATAGTATACAAGGTGGCCAACTAGGTTACCTAAGGTGAGGATAGCAACCTATTGTGGAGACATCCAAAATATACATGGAGGTACGTGGAAGCACAGTCCATAATAGTGTTGTCTAATATGTAATCGTTTGATGAGAGTGTTCCCTTATACTTATCATGTTTGGAGAACCATCTAATATACCCTAAGGTATGTGGAGAAAGGTCCAATACACTTACATATGTGGAATGGGATATCACCCCCAAATGCAATGCTGGAAAAAAATGACAACTCTTACATTTAAAGACGTCTCTAGCCTAGACCACTATGTGTGGCATTAAGTTTCAAATGCTCAATAGGTTAATTGAGTGAATTTTAGAGTTTATCTTAAATTATGTTTCGATTTCAAGGCTCAAATATTGATGTAACCTTGACACACCTATGTTGCAACTAATATGACAAAAATAACTCTTTTCATTTTTCTTTTAACAATGAAAGGCCTAAGTAAATAGGGGAAGAAGAAATCAATCAACAATGCAACAAATAGGTGATGTAACAATCAAGTTCCTCAACTTCACTATTCCAATCAAATTCAAATCCCTATATGCAATGGAAATAATTGTTTTTCTTTTCTTTTCTTTTAATTATCAAATGCAAAGAAACATAATAATGCAACTTGATTGTTAACGAGAAGAAACCATGTAGACTTTACTATAATGTAAAAGTTACTTTTCAAATTCAACAAACAATCTAGGAATACAAACCCTAATTGACAAGAAGAAAGAAGGAATGAAATAAAAATTTATCAAAAAGATGATGACACTCAGAAGTGATTAACACTCATATTTTGCAAAAATTAAAGAAAAAACAGTCAAAAAAATTTAAGAAACTGAAGCAAAAATTTGATTAATGACCAAATGAAAATTCACTAAATTTCACACAAAATCAAGTGTTGTATTGCCTTTAAAGAGACAAGGACACACTCAGAGAGACAAGGAAAACTTGTTGGACAAAAGAAAATCAAATATCAAGGCAAAGGAATGCAATTTTTTGCATCTTACAAGAATCAACACAAATGCATAACATGTACTAGTGTTCTGCCACAAAGGTGCTGAGAAAAAGAGAGTGCATTGAAGTGCTCTATCTCCAAATCGGGTGATGCATTTAGGCAGATTCGACCAAATCAAGAAACAAAAAAATAGCAAGCTCAGAGAAGGCGTTTTCCTAGGGTCAATTAAGGTTAGTTTAACAAGTGAAATTTGTGCTAAGGACAAGGAAACCACTAAGGGAAGAAATTGATCCCCAGTGTAGTCACCAAATTGTTATGTGGAATTTACGATTACAGACAAAAGTATCTTTCCTAGACCTAGTGGACTAGTCTAGAATAACATAAGGAAAATAATATATAGTTTCCCTTATAGAAATTGAAGAATGGAAAGAGACTTACTTGGAATCTGTCATAAGATTTTCTTTCCTCCCAACTTGTAAGCTCCAACCATAGCTCTAATTGCTATAATTATAACATGCATATACAACCAAAACAAGCCAAGGATCCACAAAACCTATGTAGGATAATTCAATTATTCTATTCAATGAATCATAAAGCCATTGAAATACATGAATGTAAATTTAACACAACACATATAAGAAAACAATACACTTTTTCTATTAATAGAAACATAAGAGATTCTACAACCAAGAATAGTAGTTGATCTTTTAGATATCTCCCCAAGTTGGTGTGTCTTTCCTTGTCACAAAACACACGTTAATGTCATCCTAATGCATGAAGATGATGACTCTCTTATATTCAAGGTAGAAGCATGAGGGTATGATCAATCTCCAAAATCCAACCCTGATGTTGAATATGGAAGTAAATTTATAGGAAAGGGATGGTAGTTTATGATTTACCATAATGAGATTGAGATCGACTTATGATGGGAGGATGAGCTCAAGGGATAAGAGGTGAAGTCTCCAAGGTGGGATCAAATAGGATTTGAGCTTCTTATCTAATGTAAATAGTTAAAACAACCCCTGGAAGCTTATAGAACAGGAAGCTTCGAAAATCTTTTTAATTTTCCTGAATTTCTAGAATCAGTGCACCCCTAGCAAGGAGCAAGTTGCTTCTAACTAGCACTGGTGTAGAAGGAAGCAATCAACGTTGAACATATGTCTCTAAAGGGGCAGGGCGCATTGGGGCTTAAAAGCACTAATTTTTTAGAAGTTAAACCCAAAAAATTAGTCATTGGAAAGGCCATGCTTAGGGATTTTTGTAGGGAGGACGACAACATGTTCATAGATTTCGATTGATCTAATTTGCGGTACTATTGACCAGATGCGACAAAATGGCCTATAACAAGTAAGATTGAAACAAGTTTGAGTAACATGAGGGAAAACAGAAATTATTTGATCAAATGGCCTAGAGATTGGACAAAGGTTGAAATCAAACCTTTGCATAATGAGGGTTGGATGGGAACAATAACAGCTAATGAAATGGTCATTGTATTCATGCCACTTCGTAGTCAATAAGAAAACAAAAGAACTAGCAAGAAAATATGGTTGGTTGAAATGGATTGCACTAGTAGAATCAGAGGGTGGGACCAAAGAAAACTATGTGATCCTAGAAAAGTGCAGACAAAAACAAAACAATTGGGACAACCATGTGGACATCAAAATCACAAAGCTTGATCCTAGAGGATGTAGCAATCAAAAGCACATGACTAGGAGGTCATGAAATTTTTCAACCTAGGGAGTCTGATGCAAAAGCATCAATCCAAGGAAACCCATTTTTTATTAGACCCAAGGGGTCATCAAATATCCAAAGGGAAAGTCATTTCCCTCTACTAAATTTTGGAAAAAAAAATTAGGCAATTTAATGTAATTACAAGTGTCCAAACTCTAGAATAATTTGGGTTGTTAGGTTGTTTTGGCGAGCCATTGTTGTGAGCAAGTGGGTCTTTGTAAAAATAATAAGTTTCAGATTGAGTGGTAGTATTTTGGGATGAATGTCCAATTTATATTTGTTCTATCAGGATATTTTCTAGCTAGTAAAAAGATACACATGTATGTATAGTTAGGTATCAAAAGAGAGCATAGGGGGATTAGAGAAAAAATAGCTCAAGAGGAGAGCTGAAGAAACTTAGGGAGAGGTAGCTTGAGAAGGATTATTAAACCCTTGTCGTTGCACAACAAATCCTATAATAATAATCAGGATGTGGAATTATCTAATGCATAACTATCTACATTTTATATAAGATGAATGAAATGCATATTAAAAGCTTCAAATTTTGGAATTAAACTTTATAACTCTTCTAAGAGAAAAGTACTAACCAGTGGGACAACCTAGAACCAAATATAGGCAAGCCATACATTGTGACCTCGATGGGGTTGCTTCTTGCATTAAGTCTAATAAAATATATTCCTAACATGAGTGGTGATTTCTTATAGTCAATTTAGGCTTAGTTTTTTGGGTCAGAATGAGGGGAAGTACCTTTAAGCTTTAATTTTATAAGTGGGAAGCAAGGAAAACTTATTTAATCATTATAAGACTTTAGACATAAATAATATGTGTATGATGTGCTTATTGTCATAACACATAAAGAATTACAAGTGCTCATGGAAGTAATTCCCATATATCAGCACCAGATTTGTCAAGTGAGAGTATAAAGTGTTATTTTTATAAACACATTCATTTGACAAATTCATTGGAATATGGCGATTAAAAAAACGTTTTCTTGCAACTCAAATTTGAAAATTTCATAGTGTTAATATTAATCAGGAATACCACTTTCCATTTAGTTGTTGGAAATATCATGAGAGAGAGAGAGAAGGGAATAGAATCGAGTAGGAGCAACAAAACAGTGAAGGAGCCTAGTAGGGAAAGAAGGAAATGCAATGATGTCATTTTTTGGTTGGCAAGGTTGGTAGGAAAAAAATCTTTCCTAGGTGAGGAACATTGGCCTCTTGATTCCCTATATAGCCATAGGGTGGAGATGGTCTTTCTTTGGAGTCCCTTGGTAGTTGGGTTGGAGGGTTGTTCCTTAGACTCTTGAAAGGAGGATCTCTGAAACCTTCCTTGTTGTGTTTTTATATTATGGATGCTAGAATCCCCAAGGTTGGTGGAACCATTTTATTGTTGTTTTGAAAGGATGGACACTTTTTCTCTGGACTCCTTTGACCTTCTTAGGTGGAGGTAGTAAGCCTCTAGATTCCTTGTGTGTATTGGCTGGCTACCATTGAACAACTAGAGGGTGGAGGCAGTTGGCCTCTAGATTTCATGTAGTTTGGTTAACTACTAAGTGGTTGGTGGGTGGAGAAAGGGGGACCTCTATAGTTGTTGTTTCAATTGGCAGTTGGTTTATTAATCCTTTGAGAAAATCCTCTTAGTCTTTTGAATGTAGCTCGGGGGTGACAACTGCAAGTGAGGACCAATTGAAGTTGTCTATGGTTTGGTGGAGAGTCCTTGTCCTAAACTCAATTTCCTCGACTCCAATTTTCAATTTAAGATAATTCCCTGAACATGTAATCTATGTTATTAAATGTATGGTCATATTTATGGACTATTAATTTTGATTTGCATTGATTTCTTGAACAAGGCATGGTTTACAAATGTAAATTAAAAATAATCATATTATGTTTAAATGGGTCCATGTGACTGAGATTTTGATTTAATTGTTAGTATGCAGGGAGGTATATATATTAATATCAATGTTGTGGACACTGAGTGTATTTAACTATGCAAGCAATGTGATTAAGAATTGGGGAGGGAATTTTAGACCTTTTTGTTTTATTAAAACATTTAACTTAATTGTTAAGCTGAAATAATGCAAGTTATGTGCACAGTGGGTCTGTGGAGGAAACCTGCATAAGTCTCCCGGTACCACCTAAAATTGTGAGCATGATCAAGGTACTGAGATGGATGCACCTCATTATAATGAATATAAAAACACAAATAATTCAGATACCCTTGACTATGTGTGGTTGACCTAGGCGTAATCCCCATAATCCTTGATAAAGGAGCCATACATCTCAGCTAGCCTTCAAAAAATTTTGTGGAAGACTACCATGAGGTCAAGGATAAAGAATAATGGAGGAGAAGTGTCAGAATGATGGGACTGAGATGACGTGTTTTGAAGGTTCCATCCCTAAGGTACAAAAGAGGAGAATTCATGGAGAGCACCAAGAGGATAGGATTGGGATGACATGTCCCTAAGGTTCCACCTCAGAGGCACAAAAGAGGGGAAGTCAAGCAGAGCGCTAAGATGACAGGAATGGTATGATGCGTCCCAAAGGTTCCATCCCCAAGGTAAAAAAGAGGGAAAGTCAATGAGAATGTCGAGGAGACAAGATCGGGATGACGTGTTCTACAGGCACAAAGGGGAGCTAGTAAGGAGGATCGCTAGGGTGGTAGGTTTGGGATGGTGTGCCGGGCTAGTACCATGGGAGAGGTTAGAGAGATGGAACTGTTAGGTGCCATGTTGGAGTTGAGCTAGAGATTGATGGCAGTGCAGGGCTAATGGTCATCATGCACATGTCAGCAAAAACACATAAGAATTTTTGCAAAACCTAATACCACCTTCTTTGACACCTCCTGTACTCATTTTGAAAAAGGTGATGGAGGGTATCAAAGTTGATCCCAATTATAGATTTAGACATGGGTGATTTTTCTAAACCACTTTGTCTGCCACCCCCACCCTTATTAATAACCATGCATGTTGATTTGTTAGAATATGCTTGATTTAGAGTGCAAAGCATCATGGCGTTTAATTGTCAAAAGTTTTGCAAGAGGTGTAACCATGGTGGGGTTCAGGTGGCAAGGATGGACCACTGCATAGAAATCAACGATGGAGATTCATCACCCTGAGAACTATGGTATGCACAAGGCCCGTCGTAAATGGGAAATGTGGCATCTAATAGGCTGACGTAAATTCCACCAATAGAGTGGTAATGAATATATCTATCTATCTATCTATCTATCTATCTATATATATATATATATATATGTATATATATATATATATATATATATATAATATATATATATATATATATTATATATATATATATATAATATATATATAGAATGTGGCAGAACCATTCATAAATAATTAAAATGAAGTGAATAAGATTTGATCCATTATGCCTAGGTGTAAATGGAGGAGCCATAAACTTAATTAAATCAATTCAAATCCTCGAAAACGAAGAGGAATATAGGAGACAAAAAAAATACCATTCTTCTAACAGCACAAGATGAATTGGATTAGTAGTAACCACCCTAGTTGTGTAAATGGGGTATTTTTACAGGTGGTATCAGAGTATCTAGTTTAGCACTTGGGTTGGATGGGCTCTATCATGAGAAAATGAGGACATAATTCCCTCAAGATAAATTCACATTAATTTTTAGAAAATTAACTGAACAATTGTTTAGGTGTTAAAAGTCAGTCTATAAATGATTGATTGTAGCCTAGTTGTAATGGTTGGTGTTTCTTGTTATATGATTGATTCCTAGGAAATATTGAATATCATGGGCATACTAACATGCTTTTTTTGTCATAAAAAAGATTGCCATGGCAGCTCCATGAATGCAAGGTTCATGATCATAATTGTGCTTATTTATTTACCACATGAAGTATCTAGCAGTGTGTGTGATTGATAGCACACCATAAGAAGCATACTACAGATAAAAAATCATAAATGAGGACCAGAATGGTGTAGTATAGTTCTAATCAATCACATCATGGAAGTGCAGAGTTCAAGGCCAATGAAGAAGAAATATCAGTTGACCAAGGGGGAGGGGATGACTCTCCAGATTGGATGGATACTCTAAGAATCCTAAGGACTTAAGTTAGAAGCTTCAAGGAAAATAATTAGAGACTGGTGAGAGCTCAAGAGAGACAAGATGAGATAAATGTATTCATTTTACAAAGTATTTCATATTTACAGAGACAGAGGCAACCTGAGATGAGGGCTAGTCATAGAAACAAGAGGAGCCCTTAGGAGTAAGAAAAGAAAACAAATGGAGCATATGGTAGCAGGTCTAGAAAGAGGAATAAACGTGAAAGTAAGGATACTATGTATGGAAATGCATCATTGATCACCCCAAGGAGAAAAACCAACACTTATGTGCATCATTCTAGTAGGCCATATTGTTCTACTACCTGGAGGCACCACCATCATTCTCATCATCACCATCATCATCATCAGGGAGGAAAGGAACATGATTACATAAATAAGGAATTCCATAAATCCAAGACACCCACATTTGATGGGGATATGAAGAGATGGGAAGAAGGAGAAGCTTGGTTACTTGGCATGAAGAAATGTTTCATAATTCATGACTATTCTGAAAATATGAAAGCTAAGATTGCCACCTACAACTTGAAGGGAAAAGAAGACATATGCTGCTAAGATTTGAAAAATTTTGAGAGTTATTTTCAAGGGAGAATTGACTTGGGATGAATTTGAAAAATATCTTCACAGACCAATATTTGTCTGAGCGCTACAATGATGACAAAGAAAAATAGTTCTATGAGCTTAAGATGGGGTAAATGACAGATGATGAGTATGTCACTAAGTTCTTGGAACTATTCAGGTATTTGCCATATCCCAGGGATGAGAAGGAAAGGATTCAAACATTCATCACTGGGATTCCTATGACATTCAAAGACAGAATTGAGTTGTTGGAACCCCAAACTCTAAAGGATTCCATCAGGAAGTTGAAACACTAGTATGAGTAAGAAAAAAGAAAACCAAAAATTAAGAGTGACTCAAATGCAAAGAATAGCGCTAGAAATAAGAAGACTTAGACCAAGCAAAATTCAGAAATGAGGGAAGGTAAATATCTATCCCACGAAAATCTATTTCAATAGGGAGCTAATATTGTTTTTGAGAGAAACATGCAGCAACCAACTTCAAAGCAGGGAAAGTTTGAAGGCATAGAGAAATTAAAGTGTTGGTCACTGGAAAGGGGACTTTCCACACCAAAAACATGTTGGACCAAATATTTACAGTGTCTAGGAGGCTCGCACAATGGGTGATGTAGCTCAGAGTTTGCCCATAATTTATGCAGTTGTAGACAATCACCAGGCAAACCACCAGGAACACATCATTGAGTTAGATGGTAAGTTATGCAATCAAATTGTTTCTATTCTAATTGATCTTGGTTCTAACTACAGCTATATCAAACCATATCTTATTGAAAAATGCAATTTGGTTAAGGAATTGTATGAAGAACCATGGTTGGTTCATTTGGAAAATGGAACAAAAATATAGATTAATCATTGGATGAGATATCGTGAATTTGAGCTCAGTGGCATGCCCACAACATCACATTTTAATTTATTGCTATTGGGTGAATACAACATATTATTTGGAACGGATTGGTTGTACTTGCACATGACCAAAGTGGACAATTTTGAAAATGAAATTGAATGCTTAGATGAACAAGGAGAAAGAATAGTTTTATAGGGCAAGAAAACGCCTACCTCAGTGAGGTTGATTACGACTATGCAAACTAATTGTAGCAGCATAAAGGGATGCATGTTGTTTGAAGTGCAAGTCTCTAGTGTTTAGAAGGCTAGTAGGGACATGAAGAATGAGGAAAGTGAATTTCTAAAAAGGTACCCAGATCTGCAGTGGCATGCAGATATATTTCCAATGGAGGTTCCTGGATTACCTCATCATACAGAGATAGACTTTTCAATTGAGTTGGCACCTAGAGAAACATCAGCATCCAAGGCACCATACAAGATGAGTACCCCTGAATTGGTTGAGCTAAAATTGCAGCTAAAGGAGATGTTGGACAAGAGCTACATAAGGCCAAGTGTTTCACCATGGGGAGATATAGTACTCTTTGTAAAGAATAAGGATGGGACCCTTAGATTATGCATTGACTACAGGCAATTAAACAAGATGACAAAAAATAACAAGTACCCATTGCCAAGGATTGATGATTTCTTTGATCAGTTGAGGGGAGCAACATTCTTCTCCAATATTGACTTGAGCTTAGGATATCATTAAGTAGGGATCAAGGAGGAGGACATTCATAAGATTGCTTTCTAGACAAGATATAGATATTATGACTTTGTAGTGGTTCCCATTGGGCTTACTAATGGCCATGCTACTTTCATATGCTTAATGAACAGTGTGATGTGTCCTTATTTAGACAAGTTTGTCATTGTATTTTTTAATGACATATTAGTGTACTCAAAGACTAAGGAAGATCATGAAAGGCATCTGGATGTTGTACTATAGTTTCTGAGGGAATACAAACTCTATGTAGATCTTAGCAAGTGTGACTTCTTCCAATCATAGATACACTGTTTGGGGCATATGGTCTCCAAGGAAGGGATACCAATTGATCCAGAGAAGGTCAAGGCCACAATAAAGTGGCCACCACCAAAGAATTTGAGTGATATCAGATCATTTACGGGATTAGAAAGTTATTATAGGATTTTTATCGTAAACTTCTCCGAGATAGGCCATCATATCACATCCTTGCATAGAAAATGAAAGAAATTTGAGTGGACAGCGTAATGCGTAGCAAGCTTTGAGAAATTGAAACAATTTCTCACGGATGCACTAGTGTTGAGGATTATAGATCTGAACAAGGATTTTGTGGTGTTTACATATGCTTGCAAGGAAGGGCTCGATGGAATATTGATGCAGGAAGGGCAAGTAGTATATTATGATTCAACGAAATTGAATGAGAATGAGGTCAATTATGTGACTTAGAATCCATATTGTCATCATTCATGCGTTGAAAATGTGGAGGCATTACCTCCTTGGCAGGAAATTTACTCTTATGACATACCATAGTAGGCTCAAGTATTTGTTTGAGAAACCCAAATTGAATGCAAGACAGACTATATGGCTGACCATACTTAGTGAGTTTTAATTTTAGATCAAGTACACCAAAGGCAAAGAGAACAGGGTTGTTGATGCACTTAGTAGGAGAATTCAAGTAAATCACTTGGAAGACATAAGCTCTTACAAAATGGACTTGGTAGGAAGGGTCAATAATGTAGGAAAACATGAAGAAAAATATCAGCAAATGAGATCAAATTTGTTAAAATATGGTGGGGGTGAGGAATATCATCTCACTGATGACAGCCTAATTAGGTTCAAGAACAAATTTTATGAACCAAATAATGATGAATTGAAGAGCCTCATAATGAGATAGTTCCATGTTAAGCCATATTCATGCCATCCAAGTTACCAAAAGACTTCCACATCCATTAAAAAGTTTTATTATTAACCAATTTGAAGAAAGATTTGTTGATTTTGTGGTTAAATACATACAATTTCAACGAGTGAAGGTTGAATGCAAGTATCCAACAGGCTTATTACAGCCCTTTCCTATTCCAGAATGGAAATGGGAGGTGATATCCATGGATTTCATCATAGGTTGGGCTAGAACCTCCAGGAAACATGACGAAGTTATGGTGGTTGTTGACAGATTGAGCAAGGTAGCTCATTTGTTAGCGGTCAAGTCCACCAACTTGGCTAGTGAGATGGCACAAATATTCATAAAGGAGATTGTGAGAATACATGGAATTCCCAAGAAAATTATTTCAATAAAAGATGTTAAGTTCACTTCAATATTTTGGAAGGAACTTTTTGCAAGGTTGGGGACAGAATTGGCATTCATTACAATGTATCATCCATAAACAGATGGGTAACAGAGAGGAAAAATAGGATCCTCGAATATATGTTGAGGATGTATGTCATGCATAACCCTAATTTGTGGGAGGAGTATCTTCCACTTATATAGTTTGCATACAACAATGGATACCAGGAACCCATAAAGATGAGTCCATTTGAGCCACTGTATAGGAGAAGTTGCAATACTCCTATTAGCTAGAGTGATCCAGTGAACAAGGTCCTTATTGGGCCTGACAAGCTCAAGGAAATGGAGCAGCAAATTTAGATCATCAAGCATAATTTGAAGGTAGCACAGGATAGCCATAAACGCTATGCATATTAGCATAGGGTGCATAAAGAGTTCCAAGTAGCGAAACATGTTTACTTGATAATTAAACCCACAAATATTTCCTTGAATATTTGTTCATGTGCCAAGTTGGCACCACAACATTGTGGGCCTTTTGAAATCCTCAAAAGGATTGGACCAATGGCATACAGGCTAGCTTTACCTCCCTTAGTTAAAGCTCATGATGTTTTTCATGTCTGTTTTCTTAAAATATATGTATAGGATTCTAATCATGTGATTGATTATTTTATGCCACGGGTGGAACCCAAGGGAGAGTTCCAGCCAGAGCCATTTTGCATTCTAGACCAGAGGAGTGTCATGCTCCAGAATCCATCCATAGATAATGTCAAAGTGAAATGGAGGCACTTTAGGCCCAAGGAAGCCACTTGGGAAATGATTGACTCTATGAGGGGAGTATATCCTTTTTTGTTTGTTGGTTGAAGCAAATGTATATATAATTGTAAATACAATATAGAGTTGCATATATAAAGCTCCATGAAACTAAATGTGCTTTTATTTTTCTGCTTGTGTTACATATGGATAGAGAACACCAAGGGGGAGGGGTCTATAATAGGCAAACCTAAAATTGGTTTGATTTTTTCCATGTAATTACATCATGTAATTGAATTTTAAAAAATTAAAATGGTTGAAGTCAAGGGACATTGATTCGAGAGTTGAGGAGGTTACTTGCTTAGGAAGTTTAAGGTTTCCTTGTTGTAGGAAATCTGAATTGTTTTGACATACATTAAAAATTGGTTGTTGAGCCTTAAATGGCATAGTTCTTGAACTAAATTGAACTACAAGAGAAGTACATGGGCCCATGTTTCCTTAGAAAACATTACAAGGTAGGAAGGATAAGTAATGTATGAAGTTGGGAGGTTGTACAAATAACTAGAGGGGGGAGAAAGAGTTTGATTCGACGTTCAACAACATGTAGAGAGAGAAAAGGGAGAATAATTAAGAAAGAAAAATAGAATTGTGAAGGAGCCTTGCAGGGAAGGAAGAAAATACAGTAATATCAATTTTCAGTTGGTAAGATTGGTAGGAAGAAGATCGCTCCCAGGTGAGGAACAATGCCCTCTTGATTCCTTGTATAGTCAAAGGGTGGAGATGGTATTTCTTTGGAGTCCGTTGATGGTTGGGGTAGAAGATCTCTACAGCCTTCCTTGTTTTGTTTCTCTATGGTGGACTCTGAAATCCCCAAGGTGGGTGGAACCATTATATTGTTGTTTGAAGGGTGGAGACTTTTTCTCTGGACTCCCTAGACATTGTTAGGTGGATGTATCAAGCCTCTAGATTCCCTGTGTGTATCGGTTGGCTACCGTTGAACAGTTGGAGGGTGGACGCAACTGACCTCTGGATTCCTTGTACTTTTTTTAATAGTTGAGTGGCTTGTGGGTGGAAGAAGGAGGACCTTTGGAGTCCCTGTTTCAGTTGGAAATTGGTCTTTTAATCCTTTGAGCAAAGCCCCTTAGTCTCTAGAATATGGCTCATGGGTGGCAGTTGCAAGTGAGGATTGATTACAGTTGTCTATGGATGGGTGGAGAGTGCTTATCCCAGGCTCAATTTCCCATACTCCAGTTTTCATTTTAAGATAACTCCCCGAACATGTACTCTATGTTATTGAATGTATTCCCATATGTATGGACTCTTAATTTTGATTTTCATTTATTTCTTGAACAAGGCATGGTTTACATATGTAAATTAAAAAGAATGAGATTTTGTTTAAATGGGTCCATGTGATTGAGATTTTGATCTAATGTTCTCTATGCAGGGAGTTATATAAATTAATAACAGTGTCATGGGAGCTTTGTGTATATAACTATGCAGGCAATGTGAGTAATGTTGGAAACCTTTGAGCACTACTAAGAGGGTGGGTGGTGAATTAGTTGTGTGTCTTATTATCAATTTTTACCACTTTAAACTTATATATTGAATCATGCATCATTAACCAACATCATATCATATAAACCATAGCATGAACATGAACCATGTAAGCAGCTAAATCAAAATAAACATGAGAGCAATAGTAAACAACACATCAAAAACACATCCACAAAATAAACACAATATATCTGGTGGAAAACCCTTCACTGGGAAAAAAAACCACCCATGTTGTTGTTGTGTTTCTCTAATATTCTATTGAGAAAAATATGTCTTTTACATAGATTTATTGACTCCCATCAACTAGGAGACTCGACCTCATATACTATTAGCCAACACCCATCAACCTAGAGACTCGATACTATTGATCAACTCGGAATATTGTGTTCTCACATAGATCTACGAACTACCATCCATTGAAATCCACCATGATCAATGATCCTTGCCCAACTCTGATTGGACTATCCAACTCCAATTGGATGGAGAAATTATTCTTTTCTCTAAAGCTTCGCAATCACTACTCCACACCCATGAAGTCACTTCTCCTATACTCTATGTGGACCTCGTTTCATCTATTTTCATACCGGATCCAAGAATTTATGCTCAACTTGATTCATCTCTGCAATATGATCTCCAACAACAATACACCATCAAAAATAAAATAAAATCACCACAATCATATGCTCTCCACACAAGAAAAATAGTGGCCACACTATAGCATCAAATCTCCAACAAAAACACTATCCAGCAACATGCAAAAATCTCTGAAGAATCTATGTTATAGTAGCTATAAATCTTATCTACTTTGTAGCATGCTTTAGATCTACTCACTATGCAACCATTTGCATTCATACAATGAAGATTCTACACTCTCAATTGATTTTGAAACATTCCTTATCTATGTAGCCTTCACTCATTCACTCTCACGTTGAACCAACCAATACTCAGCTCCAAAATGATGTATATAAAATGTGTTAGGTGAAATTCGTCTATGAGTCAAGATCAAGAGTGCACAAAGTTGATGATATCAATCCACTATCACTACTACTTGTGCACTGATGGTGTTCACATCGTTGGAGGACCATTTCAAACCATTCCCGACCTTTAAAACTTAATCTAAGTGCCTCTGGGAATTTCCATGACAAACTATATCATATTTGTGAGAGGAATCCAGAGGATTTTTCGTAAAAGTTCAACTGCACTCACAAAACTAGCTGATATGGGTTGCAACCGCATGCATAATCTTATCTGCCAGCGATTGGATCTTTTCAACCGCATGCATGAGCCTGCATGGGTGCGGTTAGGGAAAAACCTAAGGAAAAACATAAAACTTCATCCTAGAACCTCTGCTAGTTGTTCAGTCATGCTCTTGAACATGCCTCCAAACCTATGTCACAACCTTGGACACCTCTGCAAATGGATAAAACAAGTCTCCCAAGTCTCACTGCCAATTTGACCTAGAAGGCAACAAAAAAGTTTTGGCAAGACTGCCAATAAGTCCTCAACTCTCCCAAACCACCTACACAATATACAACACATCTGAACAATCCCTATAACATCTCTGCAACATATTGTAGAACCTCAGCAATATCCTCATAAGGCTAACAAATCAACCTCCATTTCCAACACGAGGTCATCAACACCAAGCACAAGAGCAACCATCAACCCATCATACCACATCACTACCATCATAGGTTGACATAATAAGGTTGACATCAATTCCAAATCAACTGGTTGCAACCATATTACAAGGAAGGCATCAAAAAATTAGCTAGTCTACATAGGGTTGGCATCAATTCCAACATGAGCTAGCTGCCATCATGAACCAGTGCTAACATCAGCTAGTTAGATATATGAACACCATAATTCCAACAATCTCCCCCTTTTACTTTAATGGAAACCATAGACAATATTTAGACAAATCTCCTCTATTACTCCCCCTTTGGCATCAATGGAAAAGGGTCAACTCTATCTGATAAGGCTGCAAGAATACAAGTGCAAACATTGAAGCATTTGACCTCGATATGGCTTAAATATGACGCACAAGAAAAAGAAACCATGCCCCTCACATCAATAGAAACAAGCATCATATGGACCAATCAACATTTAGAGCAACATGTCCAACCAAAAACCTCTAACAGCATGTAGCAATATTCCAACATATGGCAATAATAAGCAATGTCAAGCATATAAAGCACCAACCTAACCCTCCATAAAAGAAAACCAAATCACATAGCATTTATAAGAAACATCACATAATATGCAACGATATGCACATCAAGGCATCAACCAACATCTCCATAGAAACCACATAATAGTGAACAACATCAATGGCCAACATCTCCTCTCTACTCATATAATGAGGTTCAAACCCCAACAATCATGATCATAGCATGAGGTGAACCATGTAATCCTCCAAGCGGATCATAATGCAAACAATCTGTGTTTGAAGCAAATAGGAACAAATAATGCTCCCCCTAAACATATGCCATCACTAAAATCAATTCCATCCTACAATGAACCACTTTCACTGCAAACAATGCTTCCTTTCGACAAATAGAAGCACCATATGGACCAAGAATCCACATTACCATGACTCAAATGACATACACATTGATAAATGCATGGTTGTAGGAGTGACATAATACCTCATACATGACCAATATATGACCATAACATGACCTCATGACTCATGACTAAATGACCTAAAGGTACATACAATAAAAGTACATGGCTTCATGAGCATTTTACATGAATATATCAATAAATACATGGTTGTTATGATAATTTCCTATGGACCAATGACTCAATGACATATCAAGATTGTTACATCAACATCAACCCATAGATGTAGCTATAAAATGACTCCATAAGACTCCTCCAAAACATTCCTATTGCCATAATGACTCAACCACTAATGTTTGGACCCAATACCAACGTGAAAGGATGAAATAGTGGTAAACATATGGTTGTAACAAGCTGCAAATAATATCCCATACATGTCTATTCCATGTCTCATGTCATTTTTATACATCTTGTGCGAATGAACTCCTTCTTTGCATGGTTCTACCATCATTCATAGCTTCCCCTGAGATCAATATACCTCCAATAAACAAGATGATCCTATGGACCTGAATGTGCATGGGGCTCAAAAGAACTCATCATATGTTGTTGCAACAACTTGTATTCATCCAACTACCATACTTCTGTCATATGCTCCCCCTGAGGTTATGCAACTCTCATGAATTTTGCAGTCCTATTATGAATATGCAAGAAGTAATCATGGACTGCAGGAGGGAATGTGATTCACTACTTGAAGAGTTGTTTCTCCTTTCTCCACACAGTCTTTGGCTACTTCTATCCTTCCTTCACTGCTTTTCTACTAGGTCCTCTTTTTTTTTTGCTTTTGCCGAATTTTTCTTGAATAACGAGGAAACAAATAGTCTCTTCCCATATGGCCAAAGTTATGACATGTGTAGCACCCCACATGGCCAAGATATGAACCAAGAGGAAAACATCTCCTACTACTCATGTTAAATCTATACCTTACATGCAATGTGCTTCTCCTCCATTAATTAGATTCGCAATCAGATGCCTTATGGAAAAATAGGTTACATGAATAACAATAACCATAAAAACTATGATTATACCTGATGGCCAATCTCCTTGGTTGTTGATACTACTGCAAGCTCTACTAATTATATCTATACTTTCTAATTCCATAGTTAGATGCAACATGCCCAAATTTGTGACAACTGTAACATTCTATCTTATGCATAAAAGGAACAAAAGGACTTTGGTTCCTTTGAAATTTTTAAAAGTCTACCACGATCCTCTCTAAGAGCCAAAGGGTTTTTGAAAGTAGGATACCATTGTTGTTTTCTTCCTTGTTGTTATTGGTTTCGTTGCTTGATATATTTTTGGTTATGCTTCTTGTTTCATTGGTCCACTCTTGCTACTAGTAATTTTTGCTACAGGCTTATTGGGTTCTTCTTTGTTGTTTTTTCCTACATGCAAATTGGACTCACCTTTTTGAAATCCAAGACCAAATTTATCCACTGGTGATCTCTTAATCTCAAGCAAGCTATCCAGTGAAACATCGATCCTCTCCATCTTTCGTTGCTTTCTCAACACACCACTTCAACTTCTAATTTCTCACATTCATTTTCCTTTTCTTGGTATTCATTCCTCATACCTTCCTAAACTTTTTTTTAATTATGCCAGCTTAATCTTTAATCTCACAATCTCTTCCTTGAGCTTGGCCTCCTTATCATCACATATCTGCAATAGTTTTTCTTGATCTTTGCATGCAGTTGTTAATCTAGAAATATCAGATCTAAGACCCTTAATATCATTCTCATCTTCACTAGGCACTTTAGCATGATCAAAATATGAATCATCAAAATTATAACATAAGAACATTAATATTTATACCTCTAGGTTCAAGATTTTCTAATTTCTTCTGATCATTAGTTGAATCATTTGCACTAGTAGGATGAGACTCTTATGGTTGAGCTTCATTTTCGAAGGCCCTTATTCTTGGTCTTCTTCTTGTTTTTCTTTTTGTTTCTATTTTTCTCCTTCTCCATATTGCTGCTAGTACCATCACCAAATATGGATTCTAGCTTGCCCCACATTTCTTTGGAATATTTTGAACCTACTAGCCTCTTTAAATCATCATCATGAAGATTCATGTAGATTATGCATAAAGCTTGTGAATCCTACCACAAAACTTAAGGTCTAATTGGATCCTTGCCACAAACTTCACATACTAATATCCAAATATTAGATCCAGTAGACAAAAACTAAGATTTATCATTTTTGCTCCATACATTGAAATTTGCAATAGTGAGGACAACCACTCCATGAATGCTCATTCTAAAAGAAAAAAATCGAAATTTTTGCCAACAAACCTAGATCTACTCTCCAACGATCAAGTTGCAACCAAGAGCCCCACTCTAATACCAATTTTTGGAAACCTTTGAGCACTACTGAGAGGGAGGGGGGTGAATTAGTAGTGTTTCTTTGTTATGAAACCAGCTCAAGAAAAGGATATAAAAGATAGATCAATGCCTTAGAATTCAGCCTCTTCGAGGGGGAAACCTCCTTTACATTACATAAAATGAATAATTCTTGGATGTTTCAAATGACAAAACCTCCTTTCGATATATAGGAGTCTAAGGAGTCACAATATAACCCAGCCAACCTAACAATAATAATATAAAGCCACAAAAATAACAATAGAGGGATTCTCTGGGGCACAGTAATAACAATATGGGTACAATAGGGGAAAAACAATATTAATAAGAGATACAACTACAATAGTAATGGGGTAATAACTAGTATTATAGGGACCCAACATTCTTATTATCAAATTTTTACTACTTTAAACTTCTCTACTAAATCATGCATCATTAACCAACATCATATCATATAAACCATAGCATGAACATGTAACCAATTAAATCGAAATAAACATGAGATAAATAATAAACAACACATCAAAAACACATCCAAACAAGAGACACAAGATATCTAGTGGAAAACCATTCACCAGGAAAAAAGGAGACTCAACCTCATATATTATTGGAAAATAGCCATCATCTTGGATACTTTCATCTAGTGATCAACACTTGCATCTAGTGATCAATTCGAAAGAATATGTCCTCATATGAACCTATGGACTACCATTTGTTGAAATCCACCACGATCAACAATCCTCGTCCAACTACGATTGGACTATCCAACTCCAATTGGATGGAGAAATTGTTCCTTTCACTAAAACTTCACAATCATTGTTCCACACCCATGAATTCATTGCTCCTCTACTCTATGGAGACCTCATTTCATATATTTTTATACTGGATCCAAGACTATTTTTCTAACTTGATTCAACTCTACAATATGATCTCCAGCAACAAGACTCCATAAAAAATCAAATAAAATCACCATAATCATATTCTCTCTAGACAAGAAAAATAATGGCCACACTATAGCATCAAATCACCAACAAAAACACTATCCAGCAGTGTGCAAAACTCTCCAAAGAATCTCTACTACAATAGCTACAAATCCTATCTATTCTACAACATGCTTCAAATTTTCTCATTATGTAGCCATTTGTACTCATACAGTAAAGGTTCTACACTCTCAACTGATTATGAAGAATTCCTTCTCTACGTAGCCTTCACACATTCACTCTCATGCTCAACCAACCAATACTTAGCTCCAAAATGATGTATATCAAATGTGTTGGGCTAAATTCATTTTTGGGTTGGGATCAAGAGTGCACAAAGTTGAAAGAATCAATCCACTATCACCACTACTTTTGCACTAAAGGTGTTCACATCATTAGAGGGAAGTTTCAAACCATTCCTGACCTTTGCAACTTAATCTAGAAGCCTCTAGGAATTTCAATTCCAAATTACCTCTAATTTGCACGAGGAATCTGGAGAAATTTCATGAAAGTTGAATTGCATGCACAAAATTAGTTGATCTTGGTTGCAACCGCATGCACATGCTTGTATTCCAACAATTGGATGCTTTCCACATCATGCACAATACTGCATGGGTGTGGTTGGGGAAAAAACTAAGGAAAAGTATAAACCTTCATCCCATAACCTTTGCTAGTTTTTTGGTCACCTTCCCGAGCTCTTAAACATGCCTCCAAACCTCTATGACATCCTATGACACCTCTGCAAATGGATAAAACAATTATTCTAGCTGTCACTGCCAAATTGACCTATAAGTCAATAAACAAGGGTTGGCAACACTTCCAACAAGTCCTAAGCTCTCCTCAACCACTTGGACAAGTTGCAACACATCTGAACACACCCTGTAGCACCTATGCAACAAACTATAGCACCTTACCAACATTCTCATAAGGCCAACAACTCAACCTCCATTTCCTGCACTAGGCCATGGTCCCCAAGCACAAGAGAAACCATCAATCCATCATACCACATCAATGCCATCATAGGTTGACATCAATGCCAACACAAACATCTCAATGCTAACTTAACTAGCTACAACAATACAACAAGGAATACATCCAAACATCATATAGTCTACATAGCGTTGACATCAATGCCAACATGAGCTAGTTGCCATCATGAACCAATTCCAACATCATTTAGTTGGAAAAATGAACACCATAATGCCAACAAGTAACCACTAGGGAGGGAATTTTGACCTTTTTTTTAAATTAAAACATTTAACTTAATTTTAAAGCTAAAATAATGCAATTTTTTGGCATAGTGGGTCTCTGGAGGAAACTTTCATAATTCTTCCAGCACAACTTAAAATTGTGAGCATGACTAAGGTTATGAGACGGATGGACCTCATTATAATGAATGTAAAAACACAAAGATTTTTAATACTCTTGACTGTGTGTGATCATCCTTAGCGTAATCCCCATAATTCATGATAGAGGCATCATACATCCTAGTTGGCCTTCAAAAAATCTTGTGTGGAGACTTCCACAAGGTCAGGGCTAGAGAACGATAGAGGAAAAGTGTTGGGAAGATGGGATCAGGATGACGTGTCTTGGAGGAGAAAAAGAGGGGAAGTCAAGGAGAGCGTCAAGAGGATCGGACTGGGATGACATGTCTTGAAGGTTCCATCCTAGAGGCACAAAAGAGGGGAAGTTAAGAAGAGCGCTCGGATGACGAGACATGGATGACATGTCCCAAAGGTTCCATCCTAGAGATGCAAAAGAGGGAAAGTCAAGGAGAGCACCGGGGTGACAAGACCAAGATGACACATTCTGGAGGTCCATTCTCAGAGTCACAAAGGGTAGTAGGTAAGAAGGATCATCAGGGTGGTAGGTCTAGGATGGTGTGGCATGTTAGTACCATGGGAGAGATTAGAGAGATGGAGTCATCATGTGCCATGTTAGAGATAAGTTGGATAATTGGAAGCAGTGTGGACCTAACTGGTCACCATGCACAAGTGAGAGAAAACCTGTAAATGGTTTTGGAAAACTTGATGAAACCTTCTCCAACATCCCCTGTAATGGTTTTAGAAAATGTGATAGATGGCATTGGATTTTACCCCAATCATAGATTTGGGGATGGGAATTTTTTCTAAATTGGTTTGTAAACCAACCCTACCCTTTTTAACAACCTTGCATGTTGACCGTTAGAATTCAATTGATTTTGAGCGTCACACGTTTTGCAAGAGGTGTAGTCATGGAAGGGTCTAGGTAACGAGAAGGGACCACTATATAGAAATTAACAGTGGAGATTCACCACCCTGAGATCTATGGTATGTGTGTGGTCCATCGCAATTGGACAATGTGGTATCTAATAGGTCGATGTAAATTCCGCCAATAGAGTGGTCATGGTCTTGACAACCCACATCATCTATATATATATATATATATATATATATATATATATATATATATATATATATATATATATATATATATATATATATAAATAATGTGGCAGAGCCATTCATACATAATTAAAATGAAGTGAATAAGCTTTGAGTCATTGTGCCCAAGTGTACAAGGAGGAGCCATAAACTTAATTAAATCAATTCAAATCCTCGAAAAGGAAGAGGAAGATAGGAGACAAAAAAAAAATTGTCCCATTCTTCTAATAGCACAAGAGGAATTGAATTAGCAGTAACCACCCCAATGGGGTAAATGGGGTGTTATTACAATGTCCTAATGTGAGGTGGTTTGTACTAGAGGTTTTCAGTTTGTGTAGTTTGTGATTTGTGTATCACAGTAATTCTTTGAATATACCTTGACTTTTATAATAGGGAATGGGATAGATGGACAATGTCACGTAGGGTTTAAATTTGTGCATGAAATGACTAAGATATCATTTGTAACCAACTTTATTGAATTTGTAATTATGGTATATCTTCATAATGTACTTTTGGCCATTTCATGTAATTATATTTATCATTATAAAGAATATTTATAAATGCTTGAGTCAAAGGAAATTTTATTTTGAGTCAATGTCCCATTGCGAGTTTTGAAAGATGTAAGTTTTAATTTTTGAAATGTAATTTTTGGCTCCAAAAGTGACAAGTCGGCTTCCCTCCAAGTCAAGTTGACCCTGGCCAAGGAATGTGTCCATCCACCCAAGAAAAACTACTAAATAAAGGCAAGTTTACCTCCTCAATTGGGAAATTCGCATCTCTCACTCTAGACAGTTTATGAGGAAAGGTTGTGAAGGACAAGAAGGACCAAAAAGGAGGATGAAATATTCTCTCTTTCTCTCTTGCATCTCAGATCTCACAGTAGTGAATATTTTATAAATATCCCATTCACTAGGATGAGAGAGAGGATAAATAACATATATTACAAATGGAAAATACCTTAGGGTACTATAAAACTGGTGAGTTTGGACACCCTGTCTTTAGTTGGGGTGATTTGCATGCAGGTTTCCCCAAGATGGAATGTGTTGCATGGCGGCATGCAACTGAATTAGTTGGGGGGAGATGATGAGCTACAAAATTGACATTTTTTTTACCACCAAACCACCCGTTTTTTCCTTAGTTCATTCCTTCTTCTCGACTTTTGAACCATTAAAATGTATTTTTATGATCTTCGATCTCAAGGTATATATCCTTGCTATATCTCTTTCATTTTTCCTGTTTAGCCTAGAATTAAGGTGTTTTTTAAAGAGTTATCAAGTCTAGAGGTTATACATATATGAATGATTGTGATATGTGTTCAATAGAGTGGAATAATTATGGTTGCAAAAGGGATTTAGCATTTTGCAACTTGAGATAGAAACCTCCTAATTTTGGAAACAATGGAACCACTTTACCCCTACAATGTAGTGACAGCTCACCCAGAGCTACATGGGTACACAACTACCACATTTCAAGGGCCAACTTGTTGATTATATACCTCATTGAACCACTGTAATAAAGTGTTAAATGGTTATAGTTTTAATGGAGTTTCACATGTGGTACTATCCTCTCACAAGCACCCCAACCATGTATGGGATTCTTAGAGTAAAGTTCAAGGAAGGTGCATCATAGTTAGTGTGGGATCAAACTAGAGGTTCCCTGATGATTTAGCTTGTAGCACTAATGGAAATGGAAAAATCTCACATCACTAGCAAAGATTAAAATGTTGCCCACAAAGAGCATTATCTCATGTGCCATCTCAAACAATTCAATTGCTTCCTTGTCTTTACTGTAACTAAAAGAATTAATTCTTGCCTTATTTTGTAAACTAACTAGTCCCCATAATTAGATAAAACTCATTATGTTCAAACAATCTCTCCCTTTATATATATATATGTATGTATGTATGTATGTATGTATGTATGTATGTATATGTATATGTATGTATGTATATATGTATGTATATGTATATGTATATGTATATGTATATGTACAGTGTGTATGTGTGTGTGTAAGCTTCTATGATGTGATAGCTACTAATTTGTGAACATTAATATAAAGTTTGGTGCATGTCATCTATACTTGATTCAACTTATTTCTTGTGCATGATTTCAAACTACACTTGCATCATATACTCGTAGTTTTATAGAATCACAAGCACAGGGCAACCTTGAGGAAGGGCCTACTCAAGGTAAGGCTCTTTGTTGCTAGTTAATTTTATTTTGTATTCAATATGATAATTTAATGTTAATAGAATATCTTGTTCATATTCGCATAGTAATAACTTGGCTCCATTTTAATATTTTTGTGTATTTTAACCATGAAATAAGATTTATCATATTGGATGTTAACATAGGAATCTTTCATAGAAATTTAATAGTGTGTTCTTTTATTTAATGAGTGATAATAGTTGGTAGTGTTAGGATTTATTTGATTGGATATTGCGTGTTGGGGAATGATACTTGTAGCTAATTGCTGCAAAATATGGATGTTACCAAACTTTGGCAAGTAGCCACTACAGAATTGTTTGGATTCAACCTACCTATGAGAGAGAGCTAGACCGAAGGAAAGGGCCCAGGTGCATCATGTGCCATTTATCTAAGTTGTTGGCAATCCTTAAGATTATCCCTTATCTAGGACCATGTCCCCATATGTTTTATTCTACTTAGTAGTGTAGTTCATTTATGATAAGTGAGGATCCTACTTCTTGTGTATATTCCATGGAGTACCTCACAAGTTTACAAAACCTTATGTTGAAAAAATAAATGAATAGTGTATCCTGAAACTCCATTGAAATTGGATATATATAAACACACCATCAAAGACCAAGGTTTGTTTTCAAGCATAAAGGCATAGTAAACTTCAGGAGTTAAATTTCAAAGTAACAATGGATGTAAACTTTTGAAAGTATTACCAAAACTCAGGATAATCTTCCATAGTAATAAAAATATTATTTTTATGCTTTTAGTAGTTAATATCATTCCTCCACTGTGGCTGGAATTTTTTTTATTTGCAAAATTTCGAGCTATGTCATGGATCAAATGATAATTTATAGTTCCCTGTAGTAAAACATTGTTGGTCGATTGTAGTTCTACCAACAGAATTCTCAAATGTTGATACACTTAGTACTTATATAGTATCCTCACTTGTTGATTCACCCCATTTCTGTAAATTATCAAATTCTTTTCATATTAATTATTTTACCAATACATTGTTTTAGTCATAATTTAATGATAATTGCATAGTTTCAGCATTTGCGTCTCTACAATTATGCAATCAACAAGATGGTTGAACTCCATCTTATTGATAGGTAAAATCGTTAATCTATTGTCATCAATAATGGAAAAATTTAGTTGTTTTCACACATGAATGAATTTTTAACAATGTTCATTACATTTTATATTGTTGACATAACTATTATATAGCTATAGGTAATAGTTTAGTATAATTCATTGCCTAACATGGTATTAATAAAATGCATACATTAAAGCTAGTAAACTAATTATGCAAAATTTTTTGTTTCTTTGTTGTTTTCAAATAAATGGAAAATGTCTTTATTTTTTAATTCAAATCAAGGTTTTATTTTTTTTTTCAATTAAGATGATTCCATCTTATTCTTTTTTTGCCACTTAATATTCAGATCATATTGATATTCATATTCAAACTTAGAAGTTTGGAGAATTATTTTTTTAAGGGTGGTTCACAGACACTGAGTGGCTGCTACATCCATGGGAAAATCAAGGTAGATCAACCTAAAGGGGTTTACATGTCATCTAAAATAGCAAGGCCTAACCCCAAGGGCATCGAGGAGATTTGAACCCATGACCTCCTGATAAAGGAGGTACTTAGCAAGATGAACTCGACCAGCTGAGCTATCTCTTGAGGCTTTAGTTTGGAGAATTATTAGTTTGAAAAAAAAATGGTTTTACTTGATACTTAAGTAATGTTAATATTATTATTCTTACCCTATTTTATGGTGTGGTAATCTTTGACTATATAATAATTTTTGGCACAAAATGGAAACATAAGCATGCATACATTTTATAGTTCTAATGGGAATGAATTGCTTAGGAGTGTAACAAATGGGATAGAATTTAATTTTGTCTTCTAGGAAGTCCATTTTCCTATCAAATTATCTCTCAGTGCTCGATACATGCTTATTAATTCCCTCTGCATGTTTTCTTTGGCTTAGAAAAATTTTGGGATTGATTTTCCTTCAGTTTTGAGTTATTTGGAAATTTGGGGTTGGGTGTGCTTAGCTTCAGCTCTTGGAAACATGGATTGATAAAGGATTCACACATGAGAGATATCCAAAATGGGCTAAAACTTTGAAGGGCATAAGGTTGGCTATTGGGAGACACTAACAACACAACAAATTCAAACTCCCAATGCTGATAAACCTTGACAACATTCATTAACTAATGGGAACTTTGCAAGGACCCAACATGAGGTCCTCTAACCAAAACTAAATTTATCAAAAATTTTGATATCAAATAAAATAACATATTTACAATCCAAAAAAAATTCTCAATAACATATATAAAATAACAGATTTGATTTACAACATTTCACAAAACAAATACATACCTAGTTACGTTATGGTGGCTTGGCTGTCATGCTCCTATTGGGACCACCCAACTAAATATGCCATGCTACCAACTAGGAAAGTTTATTTGACTTCCTAGCATAGGGAACCTCCACAAGTTCCCTAGCCCTTCGAGCCCAAGTCCAATTGCAGTCATAGTGTGTCCAAGATAGATCCAACACCCTCCAACCACAAACTAATATGTTTGAGTTCTCCCTCCTTCCCCTTCTCTTAGTTCTCTCCTCCACTCTTTCCTCGTGTCTAACTCCCAAAAAAAACAAAAGAAGATCCCCTCCCCCCACCTCCATTCTCCTACTCTTTCCTTATAACTCACTCACTCCCTGTGAAATGAATTTCAGCCACCCCCTCTTAATTATTTTTTACCCACTTCATCTTTTCATAATTCCCCTCCCCCAACCAATTCCTTATCCCCAAATAAATTTGAGACAACTTGTTAGTTGAGGAGTAATAAATAACAAAAAAATAATATGTAATCCTGTCGGTCTTATGGATTCATAAGAATCCATTCAATTAAATATTAATAAACATACTTAAATGTAATTTAATAATTATAAGTCAAAATTAAAGGTTAAGTAAGCATTAATCAATCCTAACTATTAATCAAGCTTAACTTTAACCATAAGATTGATCATTAATAAGGCTTAAGGTTAATCATAGCTTTTTCACTAATCAGAAA
The DNA here is from genome assembly GCA_000404065.3 of Pinus taeda. Taxonomy (NCBI): domain Eukaryota; kingdom Viridiplantae; phylum Streptophyta; class Pinopsida; order Pinales; family Pinaceae; genus Pinus; species Pinus taeda. The sequence goes on along the minus strand of APFE031276066.1, from coordinate 47,173 downwards.
TAACTGTTAATTAATTGTCTAGCATAATAAGCTATAGGATACTAGCATATTTGTGTGAGCTATGGATATGTATCTAGCTATAAAAACTCCACTCAATTTTTCTTTTTTCTTTTTAAACATATATTCACTAACTACCTATAAGAGTTTTATTATTTTCCTTCTTCAGAAGTGTGAGCTTAAATTACAGAGATTTATATAACTCATCATCACACTTACTTAAGGAATAACACAACAAATCTTTTCTTAAAATTTATATTGAATTTAAATGTTTCTACATCATTATTTGACTTATCATTCTACCTACACTTCTTCATTTTATATATTTCATACAACACTGAGGATTAATCTTTCTTATTTTCCCTAGTGTGGGTTTCTAAATTCAATTCTAAATATATATATTTTTTAATGAAAATGATCCTCAATATATATTGTGTTTCTTTTAAATCATTTTCTTCTTGTTATACTTATATACATTCACTAAATCTAAATTCAATCTAAATATATATCATATATCTATATATATATATAATATATATATATATATATATATATATAAATGAAAATGACCCTCAATCTGTATTATGTTTCTCTTAAATCATTTTCTTCTTGTTATACTTATATATATTGACTTTAAATGTTTCTACATCATTATTTGACTTATCATTCTACCTACACTTATTCATTTTATATATTTCATACAACACTGAAGATTAATCTTGACTTTAAATGTTTCTACATCATTATTTGACTTATCATTCTACCTACACTTCTTCATTTTATATATTTCATACAACACTGAGGATTAATCTTTCTTATTTTTCCTATTGTGGGTTTCTAAATTCAATTCTAAATATATATATATATTTTTTATGAAAATGATCCTCAATCTATATTATGTTAAGATCAATCTATATTATGTTTTTCTTAAATCATTTTCTTCTTGTTATACTTATATACATCACTAAATCTAAATTCAATTCTATATATATATATATATATATAATATATATATATATATATTTTTTAATGAAAATGACCCTCAATCTGTATTATGTTTCTCTTAAATCATTTTCTCCTTGTTATACTTATATACATTCACTATATTGTTTTAAATAGAAGAGTTGGTTTCTAAATTCAATTCTATGTCACCACTATCGAAGTTTGAGTATACATGTATTTAGCAATTTCTTTGGTTTCTTACATATACATGTATTATAAACTATTGATACAAATACGGGATTATTATTTCTCATCATGGCTCATATATATATACTTTGTTATGTAAATACGTTGTCAAGTTTCATGCTAAAGCTACTATGTTTTCTTCACGTCGTAACTGACCTTGTGTATAATCCTTCGTATGGCTAATACTTGCTTACTTTTATTCATGTGGTAATTTAATACTTGGAAATGTTGTCATTTAAAGGATTCGTTTGAATTTTATTTTCTTTTCGAAAATGTTTATAGAGAGTTCCATGTATTATGTGGCTCCTTTTCAATGCTCCATGCATCATTTTGTTGCATAATTGATCAACAGTGGATATTGTTCACTTTTCAATCAACGATGTGGGAATTATTCTATGTTTTTTTGTTACCCTAATGATTATCATATTGTTCCATTCGCATAGTCATTTTGTGGAGAGCTTCTCACCAATTCGTCGTTACATAGAGTGTTTTTTATTATTCCCTCAATTACGACTAGAATATTGTTTCGTTTTTCAAAAACACTTGCCATTTTTATCATTGGAAGAGTAACATATGTCTCTGAACCCTTCGCCATGTATGCATTGTCTCAACCTGTGGCAGTTGCCTCTACAATTTGTTAAGGAAGGTCCACTACCCGTCAGGTTTGTTACTCAGAGTAATTTTGTTTGAGGTAAGATTTTTTTTTACAAGGGCCTCTCTTTTGCTTATAACCCACCCTTGTATTCCCGGTACAATAGTTTAGTTTTCTTTCATTGTTTAGTTCTGATTTGTGTGATTGTTTCTCTACACAAACTTGTAGAAAATCATGTTCAGGTTTTACATATGTACATAACGAAGGTCTCCAAGGAGGCTAACAAGTATTGTTGACATGTTTGGAGGTCAAACTTGGTAAGCACCCTCTACCGAGGGAACTACTCTTTTATTTTTTTTTAAATAGGGAACTTCTCGAACTGGGGTCTTAAAATTTTACTTATGGAATTATATTTTTGTCCCCTTATTTGAATGTTTTTCTTTTATTTCTCATCTAAGACTACCCAACAGAGTTTTGTGATATTTTTAGTTTGTCATCTGTATGATTTTCTAGGCAAGTTATTGCCTCCTTCGAAACCAAGGGTTCTGACTTCTATTAGGAGGACTCTTCATTTTCAAGGAATGATTATTACCATTTAATTTTATGTCACCAAATATTACTTAGGCATTAATCCTAGTAGGGTTACAACTTGTTTTCCACTCTGTCAAACCCTCTGTTTACCCTATTCTTCTAAAATGAATAGCATGTTCTATCATCAATTCTTAATTGTTGTGTTTATTAAGAAATATTACCCTCCATTGTTTATTACATATCATTATGAAATATTTTCTTGCTTTTTCCTATCTCAAGGTCGTATGACTCATTTATAACTGGTATTTGACAAATTTCTTCATTTCCAAGTATAGACCCAAGTGGACCAACAACTACATAAGGTATTATTACTTATTGTTATTTTTTCTAAATTATGCATAAGATTTATATTCCATTCCTTTGTAGAAACAACTAACAATAACCGTTGAAATATATATATTTTTTTATCTTCTCTAGGTACTTCATAGTTCGTTCCTATATTAATACATGGCTTCAAAAACTTCCCTGGATTTCCTTCATTATTAACATGTGGTTTAATATCTCTCTCCATGATATAGGTTGGGATATTCCCTTCAAAATTTTTGGGTTCTCATGGACAAAGAGAGTTTGTTTGAGTGAAGACAATAACCATTGTCTTGTTAATTTCTTCTTAGTTGTTGTTGAATTCCATGTCGGGGACACTAGAAATTTCTAGAAGAAACTTTCCTTTGTCTATTAACTTTTAATTTGTGCCTTTTAGAACATTGACATTTGTGTGGACTTTTAAAATAATTTTATTAAATATCTATTAGACTAGTTTTGTCAATAGTAAAATCTTGTTTTCTTTTTCTAACTGATTTTCTTAATGGAAGCATTGTACATGTAAACTTTGTGATTTATATATAAGAAAATTTGTTATTCTAATTTTTCCTTTCAATTCAAATCATACTTATATGGATATTTCTAGAAGGATTTCTCATACTCTATATTCGTGTACCACTATCTTGTTTCCATTTTTTATTATTATTAAGATAGCTCTTTACTATTATATATTTTCAGGTTTTAATATTTTAACCCCGCATTTATAAATATAACCTCATATGTATATGTATATTTTATTCATACTTGTACAAAAGAAATTTGATAATATTTCGAGAGAGAGATTTATTTTCTTTCCTGTATTATAAATTTCGTTTTACATTTTTCTCCTTACCTATAATAGCTACTTATCTACTATAAATTTTTCAATGAATTAGTGTCCTAGGTAAAATTTCTATATTTGGAATTTCACTAAGTTGGTTAGCCTACAGCTAACGTAACTAGTATATAAAGGAAAATTAATTCTCCTTGTTCTACACATGAATGGTTATCAAATTTGCTCAAATTATATATATCTATAGTTGTTATATTTTTCTATTTTCATATTTTGGTGCATTATTTGAATATATCTCCTATGTTATTGCATGTGAGCTTGTGTACTCATAATATTTGCGTCTACTTAGCAACATACTGCTATGATTTATCTCTCAACTTTTTGAATTTGTTATGCTCCTATACCAATAGGTGTCATATTTCATGATTGACATTGATGAACTCTGTAATATGTTCATCCTTCTCTTGTTGTAAAGGTTTTCCATAATCTAAAAAATCAAAAAATTTAAAAAATGTAAAGAGGGTATGCCCTAAAAGAAAAATCAAAGGGTAAAAAGAATAAAATGGTAAAAAAAAAGTGAAAGAAATGAACCCCAAACAAGAAGACTAGGAAAGTGTGCAAGTCCAAAATGCCACTACTATTTTGTTTTCTACAACAATCTAATTGTGTGTAGCTTGTTGATTTATGCCACCATTGATGAATGGCCCAACAATTTAATCTTGGCTAATTCATGTTTGAATTTCCTGTTTTAGAAATAGAGAATAAAATCTGACCAAATTGTTTAATCTTGGCAGATAAGTAGGCAGTGTGGGTAGAATGGTTTTTAAGAATGATACTTGTGATAGATTTTGTCTCCAAAAGTGTCAACTTTCACTTTTTATCACAAGCACTGGACAAACATTATACTTGAATCAGCTCAAGCGAAGCAAGGCTACATGACTAACTCCCCTCCATATTTTCCCAAAACAATCACTAATTTCCCCCAAAGTATTAAGATCTGTTCTTAATATCACTCATAATCCACTCATTCCATTTCATAAATATTGCCTAAGTAAAACCCTATTTTACTTAGGAAAATGGCCCTCTTTCTCATATAAACCCATTTTTTTCCTCTTCAAAACCTAAGTTTAAATACATATGAAAAGGGTTGTAAACTTAGCGTTCAATTCATATTCATATTAATTTTTAACATTTATTATATATAAATCCTTTACAATATACCCTTCCCCATATTATGTATAAAACCCCGATATTTAATATATCCCCGCCCCTGGATGAAATATAACCGTAAACGCCATTTGATGGGATTAATAGATTCATCTGGAAACTATTAATAACCATCCCCCGCTGTGTAATAACGTGATTAATTAACCATTTGGGTTAATTAGAAAACATCCCTTGGACCAATCAAAACACATCTGATATGATTAAATTAAGTTTTATTAACCCGGGCCCGCATATATTAACTCTCCGTCGTGTCCGCTGCCCGTCAATCGTCTGATCTCAGGCCTTTTCATCTAACGGCTAATGATCATATTGCGACCACCTTTCCTGCCACACTTTAAGTCACGATCACTCGGCGGTTTTCCACCCATACCAAAGCCATCCGTCACTCATTCAACATGCTTGCTAGTCCTCCACCCGATACCACTTAACTCCAAAAGTGGTGCCGGGTAAACTGCTCACCACCCTCCGCTAGCGACAAAATGTCTCATCACCCTGACGTCAACTGCTCAATAAATGCCAAAAAAGCCCTGCCAAAGCCAAATTTCGTTAAATTGACGAGAAAATGTCATTTTCACCCTTATTCACTGCAAACTGTGCTCCATGCAAAACACATTCAGTCTACCACCCGGCCAAGAAATTCCAACATCGTGCTCTGTAGTTTGTTGTTCCACCTGTGAATTACACGGTTTGCCTCTTAAAAATAGGTATTTACCCAATTCCCTCCGCGAACTTGTAATTTCATTTTTTTTCCACTGAGAATTTTACCCAAAAGAGCCGAATTTAAGTTGAAATCATTCTGAAGCTACCATAACAAGATCCTTAAGCCTGTTGTTTAGTCCATTGTTTCCACAGAAGCCCGAGTTCCAGTTTGAAAAGACAAGAACCAAACATGGAAGCTCTTGTAGCCCTGAACGTCACGCCTATGAATGGACCTCATAAAGACTTAGACTATTTACCCTTGGCTGACAAAGATTTCCAAATAACAAATTTATCTAGTGACATGAACCATCTCCAGACCTTCTACCAAGTCAGGGATAATCATCTAAACAATATTAATATTTTTGGAATATGGGAATCCCTTCCCATGTATGTTCTCCCTTCAGTCCAGGTTTTCCCAGACATTATTCATCATTGTTGTGCCAACTATGACTCTATCCATAGAGCAGTCATGTCCTCATCCCAAACTGTTCTTTTTCACATAACTACTAAGTGTATTAATGAGGTGATATAGTTCCACTCCACTAAGTCCCTTGCTCGTCTTTCCATTGGGTATCTACTTGAAAAATCTTCTCAATTGTCCAACTCGGAGATAACTCGTATTGCTCATATGTTCATGAAACCAGACCACCAGCCCCAAGGTCCACCTCCCTATTTGCTTACCTGGTTCACTGACACTGGCATACTTATTGTTAACATGATATCCCTAATCTTGGGATTTAATACCAGTGAATTTGTTGATGACATTACCCTAGTTCTACTATCAATATTTACCACAGGACAACCCCCTACTATCAAATATGACTATGCCACTTTCATTGCTAACAAAATCCATGATCAATTCTTGAACTTGGATAGAGAAGGAGTCTTCAAGTACACTTCTTGCATATACCACCTTCTATTATATTATCATCTAGACAGCTTTTCATTTCCCAACAGGAGGTTGGACTCAAAGGGAAATCGAAGGTCTATGATATTTTGGACCTCAGTCTTCCATCATACCTATGAGTGCCCTTATACCTACCATGAGTTCATTGACTTCTTTGTCATTCGACATCCACTCTGTTGATAAGAGCTCCCCCTCCTAGAATCTTTGGTGACATGAAAAAGGTTCTGGAGCTCTCCAAACAGTACAGGACAGGTGACTGGTATCTATACCAAAATCACACAAAAATTAGAATATATGGGTGTGAGCTTTGCCCTTTCAAGCTGCCTAAATATGTGCCCATGAGATTATTTGCACTAGAATATTTTAGGCAGATCATCAATGCAGACAATCCATTTTTGTAATGCAAAGAAGAAGGCTCAGTTGAGAATCAAAAACCAGTTAGGCCCTTATGTCATCCATTCTAGAGATGCCTGGCAAGAAGCTGAGAAGATTTTAGGAGACCACCTTAAATTGAAGAAAAGTATTTGGTGGGTGCCTTATGACCCAAATAGTTTTATAAGTGATAGAAAAGTAAGGAATAGGCTATCAATGTATGTACATTATAGCATCCTAGAAATTAAACAGTATGCAAATCAAGATGAATGGGTAGAAGGGACCTTAATAGAAGAAATTAGTGAACAGGAAAAGATGGAAAAAGCTATGAAAAATCTTGAAAAAACCCTTGACCTAGACTCTTTTGGACAAGTGTCTTTCAAGCTGCCTCAACAATCAAGAGTTGGTACATCCTCCGTTGGAACTTCTCAGTAGCCTATACATGAAACCAGTATACCAGTTACGGGAACTTCAAAGGGAAACGAAGTAGAGACCATAGAGCAGCCTACAATGACAGATCAGCCAACAATGTCAAAAGAACAGAGTCAAGGGCAGATTCCTCTAGCCCAAACTAAAGCACCAGAAGTTCCAGCACTGCAAACTCCTCTAAATGAGGAAAGAAGCAAGAAAAGAGATAGAGAAGATGCCACACCTATTAGTGGACCTGCTGAACAACCAGGAGCAAAAAGGCAAAGATTGAATCCTCTATCAAAAAATGGAATTATTGAAGAAACCACCAACAGTCTAAGAGGTGAAAGATTAGTTAGCCAGCAGACTTCCCCGGTGATAGAAATATCAACTAGGTCACACAGGCAGGAGCTAGAAAGATAGCACAGTGTAGACGTTTCATCCACTAGACCACAAAGCAAACATGCCTCAAACATCAAAAGGACATTCATAGAGATAAAGGCCAAGAACGACCCACTAAGGCTTCAAATTTACAACCATTATCTTAAGATGGCCCCCACAAACCAGGAAAGATTAATGTCAGCCTATGACATTAAAGAAGGCAAAATGATAATGAGTTACTTTAAGCCCAAGGCGCAACAACCACAGTCAGTAGCTGATTACATCAGGACAAATTTAGAGGTCTTAGCCAAGGATATACATCCTATGGAGCAGATTGAGCTTCATAAACAGACTGGAGAGATGGTCTACTCCACACTGGCTGATAAGGCAATGTTGGCCGATAAATTACAAAACTCCTTGAACAATACCTCTACTTAATTACATTTAGAGAAAGCCACTTCTCTGGCCAAGGACAAAAGGATAAAATCTTTGGACGAGATCATCATTGAACTGAGACATGATCCCGAAGATGCTAAAGGCATAAAGACACTACTGAAGAAGAAAGAAAAGGACATTACTTCCCTGAGGAAAAAGTTGAAACTCCCTCCATCCATGCATCCACAGACTGTAGAAGTTGTACAACAGAGATCGGAAGAGGAGATGATGGACCTACTCATGAAGCTTAATGAGAGATTAAATGATACAAAGCAAGCATTGGAAAAAGCACTAAAGGAAAAGCAAGGAGAGTCGAGCTCTTAGCCTCTCGAAGTAATCCCCATACTCTCAACTACAGCCCCCTCCACACTTGGAACAACATTGGCTCCGAGTGTCCCAACAACCACAGCAGAGATAGTCACACGTACAACAACAACAACACCAGGCAACAATACTAATATGAGCACTAAATAATTGATAAAGGCTATAGAAGAACTAAAGCTACAGGTGTCAGAATTGAAATTGGTGAAAGAGAAATTGGAAAAAGTAGAAAAGAATTATGACAAATCCAAAATAAATGTTGTAGAGAAACTAAGGGAGGTTAAGACATTACAGAATAAAGTGAGAACATTAGAAAAGGATCTCACTCTGGATAAACCCTTGGCTAAAATCAGAAGAATCCTTTGGGCAAATGTCACCCAGTCTATAAATGAAATATGGCCATCTATCCAAGTGATCTATGAGTAGATTGGCTTAATAAACATAGCCCATGAAGTAATTCAGAAAACAAGAGCACAGTTAGGCAAAATGCCTGAAGAAGCTAATTGGCTTATACATTTTTTGAACACCCACAATGCAGAACAACTAGAGCAGCTTGGCATTCAAGATAGGACAGACACAATTTTGGAAATCAAAAAAGTTCTAACCAAGAGAATTTTAATGCAGAACCTAGAAAGAAGGTGCCAAGATATGCAGGTGGAAATCAATGTATTTATGGAGAAGTTCATAGTTTTGTTGAATAAAGGGTTTCCAAGTCCTTTGGTAATCAATGATAAGTTCATGAAAAACATTAATTATGTTGATAAATTGAATGAGCATGTCAGAAATCAAACTAGTGCATCATCAAGTGTAGCAGGAGTGAAAGCAATTCCATCTCGCCGAGTCCTCTACGACAACTTAGAGAATTTATTCCACATTGAGCACGAGGTAAAGCATCTATTCACCATTCAGCCTAATTTCTTCAGATATACAGAGACTGATGAAACTCTCAAAAAAATTCAGAGGCATAAATTACCATAGCAGAAATGGTGGGAAGATATGTTAGAAATCTTGTAAATTTCTCTGGAGTAAGACATAAATTTTGGGCTATTTTTCCATGATAAAACAAATGGAGATGAATGAAGGTCAAACGGGTCAAAGTTTGTTAGATTGGGATTGAAGAACATCTAGCAAAGATAGAGTAGCCAGCACAGAATATCAGTGGAAGAAAACTGTAAACTGACTCGCAGAGCCTACCTCCAGCACATCTGACAAAGATGGAGCTGCCAACATGGCATCAGTTTATCTTTTACCTATTTTCGAGACTATTTGTCTCTATCTTTTGTAAAAAAATGATTAGTCATCACTAGATATTATCTCCATGAGATATTTTGTAAGATATTTTGTATAAATACACCC
>APFE031276066.1:0-37579 GCA_000404065.3 Pinus taeda | reverse complement strand
TTTGGGGTTGGTGAGTATTCCTAGATTTTGCTGTAACATTGAGTTTTGGAATAGAGAGCTGCTGGAATCAACTATTATTGGGCTCACTGGATGAAGAATCGAAGAAGAGGACTTTTCACATGATTCTTCAAATCAACCACGAGACCAATAAGTCTCTTATATCTATGTTTTAAAGTTTTCTGGTTCCTTGTATCACCCGTGTTTCAGAATCTGAATGATAAATATAAAGATTAATTCAGAATTTGCTTGAATGCACTCTGTGTTCATCTGTTATCATTCTCTGTGTTTTCTTCAGAATTAGAATAAGCAGTGTAAATCTTAATTTCTCCTATTTCCTAATTATTTCATATTGATTATTTGTTAAAGAATTCTTAATTTTCTCTTTAGCAGTAATCATCCACTTTCCCTACTTAAATAGGTTGAAAGATTCTTAACTGCCTTTCACCCAATTTGAACCCATTCCATCTGCTTTCAGCTCTTTATTTGTTCCCTTTTTGACTACCTTGCCCTGTGAAACCATCCTCTATTGAGAAACCAAGTCCAGAAAGCCATCCTCGTTGACTCCATTATCCCAATGGACTGAACCACTCGGTCTTGCACCTCTGCTCTATTGAGTCTCACCATTCAAAAATCAAACAAAACCCCTGAACCTCATAACTAGCCTAATACCTTTCAAAACAAAGTTAAATCATAAAGAGAGAGCCCTCTCTGGATACAAATTGGCTAGATTCTGTATCGAAAAGATTGGTTTGTGGTTACCTCAGCCTCATTTCCCTTTGTTACAACTTTGCGGAAAACCTGAGTGATAACAGAATTAACATAGGCGAATTATATTTCTACTAGCATTTCTCTTCATTTCTAACTCTACTCAGATTTCTCTAGCATTTTTCGAATACATAAATAAAATACAGAGAAAATACATTTTAAATTCTTAACCATTAACTAAATCAGTTGTTATTTTTCACCTTATATCTAGAAAAATAAATTTAACCTCCAAATCATAGCCATGAATAATTTTTTTTGCATACTAAAGTAAAGTTAGGAACACCGACTTGAACATTTTCTCTTTGGAAATTAAATGGTCAATTACATGGCTCCTCCCATCCTTGACACAACTCCTACTGGTCCCCCCGAGCAACTAGGTTTGCAATTCTTTTTCTTTTTGTATTTCTCTTTATTACTTCTCTTCAGATTCTACCATTCTCTTCTCAGAAAATCATGAGACAAAATCTAGAAATTCCAGAGTTATTATCCATCTACCACTCTTTGGGTGGTCATTAACTTCCTCCACCTCATCAATGGGTGGCAAGTGGTTAATTGTTATTTTATGAGCTCTTGCTTTCCACTTCATAAGATAGTGCCCTGTATTCTAATAAACATTAAATTAGTCAATATAATAATTTCATAATTAAATATAATCACCCAGATTATATACCTGAGAATTGATGACAGATAAAATAATTTCATCCTTTTGTGTCTTTCATCTATCTATAATTCAACCATTAGATTCTCAATCTTTTTATATTCATAAGATAAAAACACAAATACAACTTTACAAACAGCAATTGTACATAAATTATTATCAATAAAATTATTGATAATTAAATATTTGTTTGTCTCTTTAATGTAGCATACTAAATCAAAATTAAAGTTATATACATGTAATTAAAATGAATTCCTCAAGCTGAGGGATATAACATCCTCCCCTTCTTAGAGTTGACACCATCCTAGTGTCTCAAACAATGCTTTCTTTTAGAGACAATTTCAAAATCTAAACCATAGAAGGATAAGCTTCCTTAAAATTATCCTCTAATTCCCAGGTTGCTTCTTCTGGAGTGAAATGTTTCCATTGAACCTTCAACTTCATTACTTCCCTATTCATGAGTGTAACCACCCTCTAGTCTAGAATATGCAGTGGTTCTGCTAAGAACTCTCCCTTTAGTTCCACCCAATACAACATGTTAATCAATCACATGAGAAGGTTCATGTATGTATTTAATTAATAATGAAACTTGAAACACATTATGAATCTTAATGTTTGTTGGTAGTGCTAGTTGGTAACCAATAGGTCCAACTCTAGCTAACACTTCAAAGGGCCTAGAATATCTAGGAGATAGTTTAGCACAACTACCAAGCTTGAACGTACTTTTCTTAGGTTTGACTTTTAGGTATGTATGATCTCCCACATTTAACTTTTTTTGTGTTCTCTTTAATTATGCATAACTTTTTTGATGATCTTGGGCTATTTTCAAATTTTTTTTGACTTGTTTGACTATCTCTTATATTTCTTTTAACATGTCAGGTCCTAGTATCAATATGTCTTTAGGGTGATCCTAGCTTAATGGTACCTTGCATATTATCGCATACATGAATTCAAATGGACTCATTTGTAAAGAAGTATGATATCCATTGTTATAGCCAAATTCAAATAAATGTAAGTAATCCTCCCATTTAGTTTGTTTATATTTTACATACATCCTTAACATATCCTTTAATATTTCATTGGCCCTTTTTGTTTACCATCATTTTGAGGATGATAGGAAGTACTAAAGTATAGCTTGTTTCCCATGTTTTCAAACATTCCTTTCCAAAATTTGAAGGTGAACTTTGCATATCTATCCGACTTTTGCAATATTTATAGCCTTAAAATTGGATTTGACTCGAATGAAATGTGTTGCCAAGCTTGTCAACTAGAAATATAATGGAATCGTTTTTTTTTCTAGTATTTGGTAACCCAGTAATAAAATCCATTGAAATAGTCTCCCATTTCCATCTAGGAATGGGCAAAGGTTTTAACAAACCAACAAAATTTTGATGGGATGCCTTAACTTGTTGGCATTCAAGACATCTTTCCACGTATCCAATTGTCTCATTTTTCATATTTGGCTAGTAGAAATCCTTTCTCAATACTATAATCAGCTTTTTATAGCTGGGGTGAACAGTTATTGGTCTTTTATGTAGCTCATCTAAGAGAAAAAAATTCAAATTTATTTCATTTGATATATAAAATCTACCTTTAGACAAAAATTATTCTTGGTTGTTTACTAGAAAATCAACTTCTTATTCTTTCAATTTGTCAATATTCTGCAAATTTTCTTTAATTTTCAGATATTTCAAATTTGAATTTGCAGTTGTTTTGATTTTTTCAATTAGATATGTTGACCAACTAATTGTTGTTGTAGCACACATATGATTAATTTTTCTACTTAAAGAATCAGCGATCTTGTTTTCTTTCCCTTTGATGTGTGAAATATCAAAGTCATGTTCACTAATAAATGTTAACCATCTTGCTTGTCTAGCATTTAAGTTAGGTTTATGAAATAGGTATTTGAGACTCACATTATCTGTTCTTAGCTTAAATTTTCTCCCTATCAGGTAGTTTCTAAACATTTTAAATGCATGAATTATTGTTGAATTAAAAATCCTCCTATTCCTTCTTTACTTTCATCTATGCACACCATAAATTCCTTATTGGGATTAGCCAGTTTTAAAATGGGATTTTTTGTCAAAAGTTGTTTTAGTTTGTCAAAACTAGCTTGACATTTTGGATCGCACTCAAACTTAATTCCCTTTTTTTGTAGATTAGTTATTGGATAAGCAAGTTTAGAGAACCCCTATATGAATCTCCTATAATATCTTATGACTCCCATAAAGGATATAACCTCTCCACATTCTTGGGTGTTGGCCATTCCAAAATTTCTTTTACCTCCTCAGGGTCTATAGCAATTCCCTCTTCTGATACTACATGTCCCAATAATGTATTTGATTTTGGTAAAATGAACATTTTCTAAATTTAGCATAAAGTTTGTTATCTCTTAGAGTTTGGAGAACCATCTTCAGATGTTGGTCGTGTTCTTCCTTACTCTTTGAATATACCAAGATATCATCTATGAAGACAATAAAAAAACTATCTAAGAATGCCCTTAATACACTATTCATGAAACACATGAATATAGCAAGTTCATTATTCAACCCAAATGAAAGCACCACAAACTCATAGTGCCCATAGCAGGTGTGCAAAGTTGTCTTCTGTATATCTTCATCCTTGATCCTGATTTGATGGTATCTTGATCTTAAATCAATATTTGAAAATATAGAATCTCCCCTAACTTGATCAAACAAGTCATCTATTCTTAATAAGGGGTATTTGTTTTTTATTGTCAACTTATTCAGATTTCTATAATATATGCATAACCTCACTGTTCCATCTTTATTTTTCACAAATAATATAGGTGCTCCCCAAGGGGACACACTTGGTATTATGTAACTTTTTTCCAATAACTCTTGCAATTGAATCTTTAGTTCCATTAATTCAGATACACTCATTCTATATGGGGCCTTGGAAACCATAACAACACCAGATACAAGATCAATTGTGAAATCAATTTGTCTTATTGGATGAAGTCTTGGTATTTCTTCTAAAAATACATCTTTAAACTCTTATAATACTAGATATTCAGTTGATGATTGTTGTTGGTCATTTTCATGTAGTTCTTTCACTTGAACAGTGAATAATTGGCAACCTTTCCTAGCATATTTCTTCATTTGTACACCAAAAAATTGCCTGACATAAATGTTTCTTGGAATTCCCTAAACCATGCAAGATTTTCCTCCTTCATCTGCATAGGTAAAGGAATTGTCTAGATAGTTTAATAACATTTTATGTTTTTCTAACCATTCCATCCCTATGAGGATATTATAACATCCTAATGGTAAAATATTTAGGTTGATGATAGTTTGCATTATGTTGAGGTCTATAGTGTAGTCTTTACTAGTTTCAAATACTTTTCTTTTAGTTCATGTGGCCAGCTGCACTAACTGGGGTTTATGCTATTTTTCTTTCTAAGTTTACATTTCTAAAATACTGTAGGGGAAACATAACTCAAGCTAGAACCTATGTTTATGAACACATATACATTTTTCTCAGAGATCTTACCTTGTACTTCTACCATAGTTGATTGATGATCTTCTTGTCTTCCATCTAATGTAGCGATGATTTTTGGTATATTACAGGCTACATCATTTATTGTTAAAGCTTCTTAAATTTGACTTAGAATTATTTTCTTCCTTAGTTGATTTTGTGGACAAACTCTCCACAGGTGATTCTCACCACAACCGCAACATTTTATGGGTGGTCCCACAGTTGCCCATAGTTATTCCTCCTTTCTGTCTAGCATTTTTCCAGTTGATTAAAACTTTTGTTATAATTTCCTACCTTTACACTTTTTGTAAAAGTGGGATTTTTAAACCTCCTTTTTTTGTTGTTGATTTTTTCAAGTTTCTTAGACACCCATCCTTTACAACTTTCCCCTTTTTGTTTTCTTTGGTTAAAGAACAATTTTTTTTTCTAATGGTCTAATCAATAGTTTTTCGCTAATCAAATTCAATTATTTCTCTATATATCATAATGGTAAATAGCTAACAAATATTTGGATCTTTTCTTTTTTCTTCTTTCAAGTATAGAACATACCGCAACAGACTCATGAATTTGCTAAAAAATTCATCCATGGTGAGTTGTCCCAACTTCAACTCATGAAACTCCCTCACTTTCTCATCAAAATATCTCTTAGTTAAATACTTATTTTTTAATTCTTGTTTGAACAAATTCCAAGTTAGATCCTTGCTTCAAATCATTTTAACTTCTTTATTTTCTTCCCACCATAAGGTTGCATTACCAGTCAACTGATAGGTGGCTAGCCTTGCCTTAAGATTACTTGGATAATTGTATACTTCAAAGTATTTAGACATATTGATAAGTGATGCCTCTGCTCCTTCAGATTCACCATTAAAATTGGGAGGTTTGATTTTATTAAACTCTCCTTGTAACTAAGAATATGATTTCCTTTTTCTAGATGAAGAAATGTTGTAGCTTGATTTCTGTTCATCTTGATCACTAGACTCATTAGTTTTATTATCATTAGAAGTTTATGAATTTCTTATGCTTATAGTACTAACATATTTACTTCTAAGTCTCCTTCTATGAGTCTTTTTACTGGCATTTCCCTTCTCTAGTTTTCTTAACAGGTATCCATTAATTTATTCTTGGTCTTCTCTAGCTTTGACCAACCTTTCTTGATTTTCTTTAATATCATCCAAATAATTTTTTAGATTCCTTATTACTTGCAGCAATTAGATATTTTGTCATTTTGCATTACTATTTCTGCCTCCAGCCATTCTCAGTTCAATACCATGTTTTGCTTCACCCCTTGGTGATCCCACAAAAGTTTCTCCATTAAAATCTTCTACCATTTTCATTTCCCTGATGTTTTTACGAAATATGTTCATGACAGATATATCGGTTTCATTTTTCAGGACCCAAGAGAGGCCCAATGTTGTAACTACAGCTCTAATACCACTTGTAAAAACTCCACTCCAGTACCAATTTAATAACAAAAAATATGTATTCATTATCTATAAATAAGATTTTTGTTGTTTTCCTTCTTCAAAAGCATTAGCTTTAATTACATATATTTTTGTAAATCATCATCACACTTATTTAAGGAAAAGCACAACAAATCTTTTCTTAAAAATTATATTGAGTTTAAATGTTTCTACATCATTATTTTATTTATCATTCTACCTACACTTCTTCATTTTTTATATTTAATACAACATAGGGGATTAATCTTTCTTGTTGTTCCTACTATTGGAATATATTTTTTTAATGAAGATGAACCTTAATCAGTATTATGTTTTTCTTAAATTATTTTCTTCTTGTTATACTTATATACATTCACTATATTGTTTTAAATAAAAGACTGGGTTTCTAAATTCAATTCTATGTCACCATTGTCGGAGTTTGAGTATACATGTATTTAGAAATGCCTTTGGTTTCTTACATATATATGTATTATAAATTATTGATCATGGCTCATATCAACTATATATATATATACTTTGTTATGTAAATACCTTGACACGTTTCATGTTAAAGTTATTATGTGTTCTTCATGTCGTAACCAACCTTGTGTATAATCCTTCATATGGTTAATACTTGATTACTCTTATGCATGTGGTAATTTAATTCTTGGAAATATTTTCATTCTAAGGATTCGTTTGAATTTTATTATTTTTATGGCTTTTTCTAGAGAGTTCCATGTATTACATGGATCCTTTTCAATGCTCCATGCATACTTTTGTTACCTAACTTATCAACAGTGGATATTGTTCTCTTTTCAATCAACGGTGTGGGAATTATTCTAGGGTTTTCATTACCCTAATGACTATCCTCTTGCTCAATTCACACAATAATTTTGTGTAGAGCTTCTCACCAATTCATATTTACCTATAGTGTTGTTTACTATGGCCTCAGTTACAGCTTGAATCTCATTTCATTTTTCAATGGAACTTGTCGCTTTTATCACTAGAAGAGTAATAGATGTCTCTAAACCCTTATCCCTATATGCATTGCCTCCACTCATGAAAGTTGACTCCGTAATTTTTCAAGGAATGTCGACTACCTGTCAGGTTTTCTGTTTAGAGTAATTTTGTTTGAGGTAAGATTTTCTTTTAAAATGGGCTCTCTTCTGGTTACAACCCTTAAGCTCATTTCTTCCCTGTACAATAGTTTTCTTTCCTTGTTTAGTTTTGATTTATGTGATTGTTTATTTACATAGAGTTGTAGAAAATCATGTTGGGTTTTTACTTCTGTACATAACTAGGATCTCGAAGGAGGCCAACTGGTACTATTGATATGTTTGTAGGTCAAAATTGGTAAGCACCCTCTACCAAGGGAACTACTCTTTTACTTGTTTTTAAAAAGGGTTTTTATTTTTTAATGTAATAATTCATTTGATTTCTTGCTTGTGTATATAAATAGTTCTATGAATCTTATCTTTGCCTTTATATTACTCGAAATATTTTATCGCTTTTCGACTTGGGGTCTCAAAATCATACTTATGGTATTATATTTTTGTTCCCTTATTTGAATGTTTTTCTTTTATTTCTCAACATAGTTCTACGATATTTTTAGCTTGTCATTTGTATGGTTTTCCAAGAGTTACTACTTCTTTCCAAACCTAGGGTTCTGAATTCTATTAGGAAGACTGTTCTTTTTAGAGGAACGATTATTACCATTTAATTTTATTTCATCAAATCTTATGTTGGCATTAACTAGTAGGGTTACAAGGTGTTTTCAACTTTGTCAAACCCTAGCATTACCCTATTCTTCTAAAATAAATAGCGTGTTCTATCATCAATTCTTAGTTGGTGTCTTTATTAAGAAATATTACCCTCCATTTTCTATTACATATGATTACGGGGGATTTTCTTTCTTTTCCCTATCTCAAGGTCGTATGACTCTGTAATTCATATTTGGAAAATTTATTCTTTTCTAGGTATAGACCCAAGAAAACCAAAAACCACATAAGGTTTTTTTAATTATGCATAACATTTATGTTCCATTCCTTTGTTGAAACAGCTAACAAATAACCCTAAAATATATATATATATATATATATATATATATTATATATATATATATATTTTCTCTAGGAACTTCTCAGTTCGCTCCTATATTAGTACATGGCTTCAACAAATTCCCTGGAGTTCCTTCCTTATTAACATGTGGTTTGATCTCTCTCTCCAAGATATAGGTCACGATATTCCCTTCAAACTTTTTGGTTTCCCATGGAAAGAGCGAGTCGATTTGAGTGAAGACAATAACTATTGGCTTGTTACCTTTTTCTTATTTGTTGTTGAATTCCATGTTGAGGACACTACAATCTTCCAGAAGAAACTTCCTTTGTCTATTAACAGTCAATTTGTACCTTTTAGCACATTCACATTTGTGTGGAATTTTAAATAATTTTATTAAATATTTATTAGACTAGTTCTGTCAATATTAAAATCTTATTTTATTTTTCTAACCGATTTTCTTAATGGAAACATTGTACATGTAAACTTCATGATTTATATATAAGAAAATTTGTTATTCTGTTTTTTCATTTTGACTGAAATCATACTTATATGGATATTTCTGGAAGGATTTCTCATACTTTATATTCGTGTACGACCATGAAGTCTCCATTATTTTTTTCATTAAGATAGCTCTTTACTATTATATATTTTCAGGTTTTGATATTCTAACCTTGCATTTATAAATATAATCTCATCTTTATATCTATATTTTATTTATATTTGTACAAAAGAAATTTGATAATATTTCGAGCGAGAGATTCATTTTCTTTCCAGTCTTATAAAAACAAATTACATTTTCCTCCTTACCTACAATAGCTACTATAAATTTTTCAAATGAATTAGTGCCTTAGGTGAAATTTCTATATTTGGAATTTCACTGAGTTAGTTAGCCTACAGCCGACCTAACTAGTATATAAAAGAAAAATAATTTCTCCTTGTTATACACGTGAATGGTTATCAAACTTGCTCAAATGATTACGAGAATATATATATATATATATATATATATATTATATATATATATTTGTTATAGTTTTCTATTTGCATATTTTGGTATATTATTTGAATATCTCTCCTTTGTTTTCATGTGATATTTTGTACTTAGCTACATACTACTAATATTTATCTCTCAACTTTTTGAATTAACATAAACGAAATGTATTTCTACAACCATTTCTCTTCACTTCTAACTTTACTCAGCTTTTTCTAGTGTTTTTCAAATACATAAATAAAATAAAGATAAAATACATTTTAAATTCTTAACTGGTACTAAATCAGCTGTTATTTTTCACGTTCTATCCAGAAAATTAAATTTAGTCTCCAAAACATAACAGATAATCATTTTTGCTTACTAAACTAAAGTTAGGAACACCAACTTGAAAAATTTCCCTTGGGAAATTAAACATACAAGTACTTGGTTCCTCCCATCCTTAACACAACTCATGTTGATCCCCCTGAGCAACTGAGTCTGCGATTATTTTTCTTTCAGTATTTATCTTTACTGCTTCTCTTCAGTCTCAACCATTCTCTTCTCACAAAATAATGAGACAAAAGCTAGAAATTCCAGAGATAATATCCATTTACCACTCTTTGGGTGGTTATTAACTACCTCCACCTCATCAAAAGGTGGTAAGTGGTTAATTTATCATTGATGAGCTCCATTTTCCCACTTCTGAAGATAGCTCCATGTCTTCTAGGAAACATCCAATCAGCCAATATAATAATTTCATAATTAGATTTAATCACCTAGATTAGATGCCTAGGACTTGTTGATCAATAAGGTAATTTTTAAAATAATTGGAGTATTTTTCCTCTTTCTTCCATCTGTACTTCAACCATTAACTTCCTATCTTTTTTGTATTCATAGATAAAACATAAATGTAGCTTTACAAATAGCAATTGTACATCAACTATTATTTGTAAAATTACTGATAATTAAATATGTGTTTGTCTGTTTAATGTAGCATATTAAATCAAAATTAAACTTATATACATGTAATAAAAACTTTCCCCCAATTAATCTTTCTGATACTTTAATTCTAAAGTTATATAAACACAACTTTATCGATATAATAAAGAAAATATTGGCCCCACAATACTACCATGTAGTATATCGTAGCTTATATATATTAGAAATTTAAGAGAAAGCACCACTTTAAAACCTCTAATATCCTCTAATCCTTCGATTTCCCTCATCCTCTGATATTCCAATATCCCTCATCCTCCAGTATTCGCCTACTATCTATATCGAAACTTTTATATCAGGAGGCACTCTTTAAAATCTCTCATATTGCATCCCCAATACAAAACCTTCGATGCCTCTTCCCACTTACAACTCATAACCATTATACCTTTGAATAACACCTATCGGAAGGTGAGGATATCACATGTTTTAAAGGTGTATCCCCAAGATTTCCCTGATAAAATCTGTTGATATGCTGACATGTACAAAACCCATGTGAATGCATGTTTATCATTTAATGGCCAAAATCAACAAATTTATGTTTTTTGAAGTTTTAAACAATTTAATAATTGCGGCATGATGTCATCAGGATTTGTTCATAAAGACATAAACTCTTATGGAAAATAGTTATTTTCCCTAAAGAACTATCTGGTGAATGAATTTCCTCTTATTCTTATGTTTTCCATTACAGGCCAGTCTCGACAAGAAAAATTCATTACAAATGTCTAGGGAAGCTAAAGCAAGGAATAAACCTAATGTTCAACTACAACTGATCGCTCTTCCGCCTGAAACTAATAAACCTCCTGCATTATTATCAGATATAACCTGTTCTCTAGATGTTGTAAGCTCCTCTTGCAAAGTTATTTATAAGATTTTTGAAGATGAAGGACCCAAGGAAATAGAGAAAACAGCTACGACTGATGATTCTACCTCGGTCTCTGAAACTGCCTACAGTGATGTCTGTCGCCAATTCATTCTTGCATAGGATTGCAGCTCAGCCCAATATCCTTCCTTATACAGATATGGCTAAATGGGTTATTGATCATAAGAACATTGCACAAAGGAATTTCATGACTAAGAAGAAAACAGTCATTGGGTCATTCAACAGAGTGATTTGAGCAAAATGTATCATCTACGGAAACCTCAGTAAAAATATGACAAGCTTTTTATACAAAAATGCAGGAAGGAGAATGAGCATCAATCAAAGCCCATCAAAAACTAGAGAAGATATCCTAACAAACATAACCGAGAAGATAATGGTATGTATTAGGTTTCCTCCCTTGCTTATCCATACTATCAAATAGTCATTATGTTATGTAGGATGTATGATTACCCTGATACACAGAAATTCTCCAACTGATGGGTAACACTCATTGATGCTTCCTCTCATGGATATATTGTGGAATGGGGAATCATATTTTCTAACAATATAGCCACTCAAATCTTGAATTATAGGAGCAAACATAGTTTTTCACAGAACGTGGTTCTCCCTTTTTATATGAGTGCCTATATAATGGATGCCATCTGTTTCACCTCTAATTTTACTTCTACGGGATGGAGATGGACTATAAAAGACCATACTCCTATCCATATTTATCATGACATACTCTGGGAATCAAAATTTCACCCTCATTTCTATAAAAATTTCCATGGAGTAATGTTGCCCATCCACCAAAGTGTCTTTGATAAGAAGGACCCTAGGGTTTCACCCAAAGATAACAATGACTTGCTATCAATTGGGAACTGGTTTGGAGAATAATAATTCACTTATGTCTGGATCTTTGGTAGTTTTGTACATCCCCATGTTTTTCCCCTATACATCCTTGATAAACTTCTTGCCCGAGAAAAATCTTACTAAACTGTAGGAAATGGTCTTTCAAAGGACCTGAGTCATGCTAAAAAGATAATGTGGCCTACTTTTCCTATTCAATGTGGTGTGTATTCTCTAGATAATTATAAGCATGTTGGTCTTGAGATTGAAGAGATTCAGAGTTTAAACTTCCCAACTATTCTGAATAGGAAATATGATCATAAGGCAACTGCTAAGAAGTTCACTATACAATCATGTATCAAGCAATTTATGCATGAGCCAAATAAGTTTGATGACTTATTTGAAGCAGCCTTTGCCTATTAAATGGTTGTGAAACTAGTAGAAACACAATTAACTCCATAGTAGATAACTCAATTTAATTAGTACATAGATAAAAGGATAGCTCACTTATTTGTAGATTTATTAAAGTTCCCTCAACAAAAAATAGAACAGGATAAATTCTTGGCTATTTCAACATAGGTTATGGATGTATCCCAGGTAAAAGACATAGGTAATTCTTCTTCTTCTTAGGTAGAAGAAAATCTAAGAGATAAAAAAATTAATGCGATATGAGAACAATTTAATCAAGGTATTCAAGAGACAGGGACTCAAGATCTAAATAATCCATTGCAGGAGAAAGTTTAAAATACTCCTAAAATTATATAGAAAAACTAACTTACTATTGGGACTTCTAACAGACCTTTAGACACTGATTACATAGAAATCATCCCGACATTCCCGACCTCCGAGGTCATTTTGAGGGTTAGAGAGATTCCTCCTCTCAACATATTTTACAGTCCACAACATAAATTTGTTGTAAAAAGACAGAGAAAAAGAAGGAATATTGATCAAACCCAGGCCTTAGTCCCTGAAAATACTTCATTTGAAGTAGTATGGAAAATCCCTCAATCTACTCCTACGAAGGATCTTGGGAGGCTCTGATAGTTTGCAGGAACATATGCTTTTTCCACCATAGACAAGGCCATTGAAGTATAACAACTTCTGAAAGAAAAGGATGAAATAATTATGCAGTTGGAACAAGGTATGGAGAATGAGAGGCAAATGATTGCTTAATAGTGGCAAGCACAGCTTGCAAAACTTCAAAATAATTTTGATGCATAGAAGCTTCAACATGAACCTAATTTGAAAACATGGGATACTCAAATCCAAGAGTTACAACACAGTATTGAACAATTGAAGATAAATCCAGAATTGGTTGAATTCAGAAAGGAAGTAGCAGAATTAAATACTCTCCTTGTTCAACAACATATTAATATCTATCAAAAATTAGCCATTCTTCATGATTTATGTCAAACAACCAATACATTGGTGAATCAATTTTCCAATCTGAGGACATACTTTGAAGAATTGAGGAGAAAATCTCATATTATATAACATGGCAAGAAAGTGTTGAATGGAGATCAGTTAATATCCCTACAATTGAAGAGTCACAAAAAGGAGATAGTCTTCCGAGATTAGGAAATCAGACTTAAACATGCAGAGACAACGATATTTAGTGCCAGGGATATTTTTAATGACCTCACTGAATCTATTAATGAAAATTTACTGCAAACCAATCTTATTCCAGACTGCCCTGAGGGAACTTTGCCTAATATTAAATTATTGACCAAGACATGGCAGGAATTATCAAAGAAGAAGGTTGAAAGCATCAAAAAGCTGTCAAAGGTTAACTTCAAATATCATTGGCATTTTTTTAGTTAAACCTCATAGTCAGTGGTTAATGTTCAGGTGTATATCGAACACGACCACTCATATATTTTCAACACTCAGGGATGCACTATTCATTGTTTACATGTGCATTCAACCACAATCTCCACCCGAATTGAAGCCTGTGACAACTATCTATGAAGTGTGGTAGCGTATGGGAGAACAATCTTCTTCAAAGTCTTAGCTGGATTGTCGTAACAAAATCTAAAATTGTCTTATGGTTTTATTTTAAGTGGTGTTTGTTAAAACCACTCGAGACTTTTATTCTGTGTTTCTATATTTGTATTTTTTTTTAAACTATAAATCCCCTTCATTTGAATAAACAAGGGGTTTGAATTTTGTGGATAAACCATTTGTTTGCATTATTGTAACTCAAGTGATCTTAATAGAAGGTTGGACTGATGTTGTTTTTCTCATGAATAGAGTCATAATAGATCAGGTACTATTATCTATTTATTTTTCCTGTGGTTTATGAGTTAAGTGGTTATTCAATTTATGTTTACCACATGCATGGATGAAAGTGATCTTACATTTTTCACTCTTGTCATGTACAATTGAAATCATATAATGTATGTATAAACAACGAAATCATATATATGTGATAAGTATTATCAGCAATATTTAGTTAACCATTTAATTAAATTCTAGCTATCATTCGATGTTTTAACTTCATGATCATTTGATAATCTATATTGTCTTATTGTTTATGAAATTCTATTTAGATCACATATACAGAATAAGTTTTACCGGGATAGATAGATCAATAAATAATTTATATATTTCTTCATTCTCAAGTTTCATTAATCATAAGTTTCACACATACATACTTCATCCATTTTTATCATTTATATTAAGAGAAATTGATACCATAATCCCCAGTCGGAGCCACTATTCCAAACAGAAAATGATCTTCTCTAAGGTCTTGACCAGGTGGTTTTCCCCAATGTGGAGGCATACATTTGAAGCCTTCAACATTTTTGGTGCTAGAAGGAGGGCCTTCAAACTATGAATGGAAAAAATATCCAATCCTAAACTAAAAGGTCATTCTAAGAGTTAGTCTCCCTCAAAAGCACCCCCCAACTTTCAGATCACATTCCAAATATCCTAACCCAACATCTAAAGTTGTTCAAATGGCCACCAAAACTCCTAGCACACTTCTAAAGTTAGTTGGCCAAAATTCTACTCAAGCATCTACAGATCCCCCTGAAATTTAAACTTTGATTCAAAAATTGGAATAAATTTCCATTTATGGAGAAAAATTTGTTCAAACCGATATATAAAATGCAAGTGATACTTCATCCTTACAGTCTTTTGGTGTAATAACTAGATCCCAGAGTGAAAAACTTGGATTTAAACCTTTTGAATTTCCACTACCCACTCATTAGAAAAAGAAAAGCACCCTAGAGACTTACTCTTCTACTAGCAAGGTTACATCATCATCTCCACCTCATACTGTAGAAATTTCACCTGTAGAACAAATCGATATATGCAATGTCCTAAAGCATAATACTTGTTCTACTTCTACAAAACATTAAGCGGAAGCATAATCGAATTCATGAGCAACATCAAGTAGAAACATGCATAAATCATCAAGAGAAATAATCACACATAACACAGAATATATCATTGGGGAAAACACCAGCATAAAACCCCAACTCTGTATTATCAATCAAGTGGAGATCCTCAACAACATACAAAAAGAATCAGCTCGATAGCTATCCTGCTCTCTCTGTAATCAAAAGATATGAAGATATGTCTCATGAACCAACCAAGCCCTATTTACATAGGCTTTCCCTATGGTCCTTATGTAGTTTGCTTAGGAAATAATAGAAAAATAATATGCTATTAATTCCAACATACCAAAAACAACCAATGGTCCAACTACGTATTCCTGGAGAACACTAGTTCCTCAACCATGCAACAACTACTTACTAGAAATAGTTAAGCATCTGATAGTACACTATCCCACATCTAATCTCAACTGGGTCTCTAACAGAACTGACATGCAATAGTTATCCATGAGTGAATCCTCAGTTATCTAAAATAATAGTTGTCACATGCATGCAACATTAACAACTATTTTAATTATTTTAAACATCTGTTAAAATAATCTAATTGGACTTGAATAGTTAGGATTAAAGTCACTGATTCTCTCATTACGACTCATGCTTATTCCCTCATCAGTGGAGGAACTCATGTGCATTCTCACAAGACTTCAAATTCGATTTTCTTAAGTAACCAACTAATTAAATAATTAATATTTCCAAACTGTTGTTAGACAAAAATAATTACCTTCCTATAGATAAGACTAGGGACTGCTAAAATAGGAAAGGACACCAAAAATGCTATTTTTAGAACTTTCTATTTTTAGCAGTTTCACCTCTCACCCAATGTGGCCAATGACCTCACTAGCCAAACTGCTATTTTTAGACATGCTATTTTTAGCAGGTCTATTTTTAGAACATTCTAAATCTAGCATTTCTTGTTGCACACTTTTCAACACATACTCCTTCTGTTGGTCATGCTTCTTCCCCTACCCCTTTACCTTCCTCTTATCATCCTCACATCCCATCCATCCACATTCCTCAACCACAATCAACTAGTGTTATTATAATTATTAGCACTATAGGAGTAGCTTCTTCAACTGCTTAAGCTCCATCATCCCCCACAACTTCTGCTACTTCTTTTGCTCCTAGTACTCCCATAATGGCCCAAACACCATGGAATAAACTTGGGGCAGTACAGATCACTCCACCATTACACCCTCTTCCGAAACATCCACAAAGGTGGCTTCCAAAGTTTAATCTTGATCATGGCCTTCCTGCTGAAGAAAATATTCATAATTTCATGTTAGCCATCAATCTGAATGGAGTCACAGAAGATGGTTGTGTTTTTAGAATTTTCCCTTACACATTTGAAGGATTTGCAAGATCCTGGTATTTTTCCCTTCCTACTAGGTCAATAACAAATTGGGATATGTTCGAAGAGAAATTTTTGTTAAAATTTGGTGATGATCAAACACCTACCACTTTAATTAATGACTTATCAAATCTTAGGGCCAACCCAAATGAAAAAATTAAAGATTTCAATTCTATATTCAACAAATTGTTGAATAAAATCGCAGACACATCCAAACAAGGAACTGATGTACATATTGAGTAGTATATTTCTGCTCTTCCTTCAAATATTGCTATATTCGTAGATAGAGAAAATAAAATAGTATTTCTTGATAATATGAAGGAAGATCTATCTGTGGAAAAAAGAATCCTTGATCTTCAGAATAAATTTCCCTTAAGGAAAGAAAGAAGACCAAGAATGTCTCTTTTAAATATGAATCCAAGAAGAAATCCCCCAAAGATCCTTTCGACTTGAAAGGATTACAAAAGGTTCTGAAGACAGTGTCTAATGAAATGGTAGAGATTAAGAAGCAAGTTGTTGAATCTTCAAAAAAGTCCTTTCAGCCTTTCAAAAGGAACTAGCCATCATAGTCATAACCCCCTGCCATTATATCAAATGTAGAATCAAACCAAGATGATGAAGACGAAGAATTAGCCTTATCTGCTGAAGAATCCCAAGAAGAATAATTAGCGAAAGCTCATGGTTTAGGGGATTTCATTCTAACTACCTTAGAAAATGAAGAAGAAGAAGAAGCCTTATCTAGAAGTAAGGGACTTGCTGATACCACTCTAGCAAATCAAAAATAGAAATCCCCTGCTCCTCTTACTAAAGACAAAGGTATAGTTAAGAAGTCTTCTACTCCTTCTTAAAATTCTCTTCCAACTACTTCCAAAGCTCCTTCTTCATCTAAGACTTTGATAATCTTTGATACTATGGAGTATAATATTGTCGAAGACATGAAAAAGGTCAAATCCAACATTTCCCTTTATGAGGTTGGTAAATTAAAACAACGACAGAAGATTTTACTTAAAGGATTGAATGCAGTTCATGCATCTCCATTGCCTGCTGATGTCACCGCAAAGGCCTCAAAAGGGGAAGGAAAACCTCCTAATGTCTCTTTAGATAAAATTGACCCATCAAATGCTATTTTAATTGGAGATAGATCAAATTCCCATGCTCCTCCCTTTTTATTGAGTTTTGAGATTTTTAACAAGAATGTTCACAATTGTCTAGTAGATTTTGGTGCATCATCAAATGTCATGCCTTATGCAGTGTGTATTAAATTAAATATTTCACTACATAAATATGGTGTTCATATTTCTCAATTATACTGCACCAAAGTCAAATTTTCGGGAGAAATGAATTCTATTTTAATCATGTTATCTTCCAATTCAAAGGTTTGTCAAATAATAGATATATTCGTTATAGACATTCATGAATTATATGGTCTTATTCTAAGTAGAGATTGGTCTGAAAAAACTACATGGTTACTTTGCAATTGATTGGTCACACATGTGGCTTCCCTACAATGGAAAACCCAATCAAATTCATGTTGATGGGGAGAAACAACTGAAACATTTAGCGACTAATTTTGATGAAGAAAATGAACCAGTAGTATTCATAAACAACATTTTTGGAAGTTACTCTTTTGAATCTTTCTTTCGCAATTTTCAATCACAAAAATATCCATTTTTAGTTGATTTTGTTTCATATCAAATTGAAAAAATTTCTCAAACAAATTCATCTAAGTGTATTAATACTATAGAAAACGTTCTAAATAAGCATGATATTTTATGCTGGACTCTTTATTTTGATGGATCCAAATCTAATGGTGGTGTAGGAGTTGGTTGCATCCTAGTAAACCCTGAGGGTGAAAAAACTATGCATGAATGCAAATTGGAATTTGATTGTACCAACAACATTGTTGAATATGAAGTATTGGTACAAGGCTTACAAAAATCCATTAGTCTTAATGTCAAATATCTTAAAGTTTTTGGTGACTCAGATATTGTAATTAAAAAAGTTAGAAACAACATCCATTGTGTTTCTAGTCAACTTAAAAATTATCAATCCTTGATCCAAGACCTAACTTCCCATTTCACTGCATTCAATATGGCTCCTATACCAAGAATATAGAATGATAGTGTTGATCTCCTAGCCAATGTTGCTTCCAAACTCATTCCGGCCAAATATTTCAGTCCTGGTAGATTTTCTATTGAATTGATTTCTTTCCCCTCCATTCTAGACAACATAAATAATTGGTGCATGTTTAACGATGACAATGACATCTTAAATTTTTTGACATCTAAAGGGTCTTACTCTGACCAGATTATTGATGAAAATGAACATGACAAGAAGATGAATAAATATTCTGAGGAAAATAACTTGCCGAAACCTGTAGTAAAATTCGAAAACTTATATGATCTAAAAGATAGATTCAAAAGGGTTACTGTAATACCCCAGAACAGTGTAAATATTCTGCTATAATTAATTGTTACTGTATTTAACTACAAACCAAAGAATGATGGTTATTTGAATTAACGAATAATTTTCTTAATTATTGACCATGGAAACATGTCTTTAAGTTTTTCTTTTTTTTTTAAGAAAAATGAGAATGACAAATTCCGAGGAGGGAAGTTGGGCAATTAGGCAGTTGCTGGAAAGCAACCCTAACTGCCTCCCCTAATTGAAAACACCTCGAGGAAAAGGAGGCAGTGGGGGAGGAAAAACGGACTGGAAAAGAGGCAGACCGTGAAGGAGGATGCGAAGTCTGGTGAGGACCAGATCGCATGCACTCAGTAAGCAGTAAACTTGCAGAGGTTAGTGACCTTGCAAGAGAGCTTGGGGAGAGATGTCGTCGAGTAGGAT
The DNA here is from genome assembly GCA_000404065.3 of Pinus taeda. Taxonomy (NCBI): domain Eukaryota; kingdom Viridiplantae; phylum Streptophyta; class Pinopsida; order Pinales; family Pinaceae; genus Pinus; species Pinus taeda. The sequence continues at coordinate 17,894 of APFE031276066.1, read as the reverse complement.
GTATCTCATGGTTGGGCGGATAACAGTCAGATAGTAACAGGTACAATCTTTGCAAGGTGTAAAAATTGTTTTTGACAGGAAACAGGTAAGTGGCCTCTCATGGAAATTATTATTTCAGTTATTGATGAAAGGCTAAAACCTATATGTGTTCATGTTAAATAAGAACCGTAGTCTTATGTGATTATTAATTTTTGGAAATTGCAATACAGAAAAGAGAATCCCGAATATGATTATAAAAAAAAAACTAGAACAATAGGATTCTTACTTTCTGAAAATGCAGTAAGAAAGAAAAGAAGATCGTGAATGTACATATAAGCATCGAGAGCAAACATAGTTGTTATTTTCCAGAATTGCGGTAGGAAATAAAAGAACTCTTGCGTATCTGTATAAAACTATATATATATGGAAACTATATAAAACAAGAATAGGCAGACACTATGGGGTTAGGGAGTCCTATTAGACTGTGACCCTGTTTGTGGAAATGTTGTAAACTTAATTGATTTCAGGGACCTGGAAGAATAAATATAACCGTGTCATGACGGAGAAGCAAGGACAAACATTGGGGTTACATAAGGGCTTGAAATAATCGTAGGAGCAAGTATGGGCAGGAACCCGATCAAGGTCGGCCTCACTGTGTAGAACCGGCCAGAGAGGTTGTATAGTAACAGATGCAAAAACAACTGTAAGTCAAGGTTGGGGTGTTGTAAATCGAATTATGGCAGATGGGCTATAGTGATGAATTTCTAACCATCTTGGTAATTAATCCAGTGGTTAGAGATTGTTGCCCCAGGCTTCTGGTAATATATAAATAAACAAAAATATAAATACATACACAGTTGAACACATAATACCAAACCTGTAAGCTCGACAGAGGGGTCGGAGCCCTGAATGAAACCTGGGGGAAAACCTGTGAGTAATTGTGGCTCGTAGCCAGGAGAACTCAGAATATTAATAATTTCACAAAGGGTCGTTAATTCGTGTGTCAAATGAACAGTATACCCTGCAGAACCTATTTTAATGATTATGCCTAGACTTTGTATTAGTACCCGTGAGCAGTAAATAATCATAGAATGTGTAAGTCCAAACACCAGAGAGGCAATGGTCATGGGCGACCTACTAAACATCTGAAGGGTAAAATAATTATAGCAATAATTGAATCGGCAGAATCTTGTTAAAAGAAACATTAGCATTAAAATTCCGGTTAACATCATAGCCATTTTACAATCATGGGAAAACATAAAGTTGCATGTAAATATACCCTACCAGGACAGATACCAAGCAAGAGATGCATATAAGATACATTAATAAGGAAAAGAATAGAAAAGAAAACATGCAAGTTTACAATATTCACAATGAGCTCAGTGCAATAGTAAGATTATAAACTAATGAAATCTAACCACAAAGGATGACAAAAAAAAAATTATCTGAATTTTCAGGTCCGTAAACAAAATTATACAAATATAAGTCCAGGAGCAGCGAAGGGAATTACTCCATTGTGGTCTTAAGCCTAAGCCATGAGGAGCCCTCAGCCATTTTGGGAGAATTTAGCTACAATGAAAAAAAACCATACTTAAATGCAAAGGAAACAGCGGCTCCAAAGGAGGGCTTCATATTCCAGGACTGGAATGAAACCCTTGAGAATTCCTCATAAAATATATTGCATCCAACCTAAACCCCTTAAACATGGCATGCTTACCCAATGTGCAGCATTCAACCCTAATAATGGAGCAAGTCGCCAAGTTGGCAACCCTGAGGTTCACCACCACAATATTCATAGCCTGTAAGACCAATAATTCACAATCGATAAGTAAAACTCAACTGTAAAAAAAAAATATGAAGGATAAAGGACCGAATTGAATGTATTACAGTCAAGTGACAAGCCCAATAAAAGACAAAGAGTCGAGTTTAACGACGAATCATTCATACCTGGTTGAGGTGCAGACAAGGCAGACCAAGTATCCACCCAAGAATCCTTGTAGGTTACCTCTGTTCGCGCAGAACATTGTTTTATAGGAGAAGCCAAAATGTGAAGGCCGAGCGCGAGAGGCGGTGCAAGAATGAACCATACTCGGAACTGGATGGTGGTATAGTCTCCCAAGGTCGCCAGCCTCGAGGTGATGCCTGTCGCGCCACGTCAACTAGGACAGAAGAGCATTTAAGGCAGTACAACACACCATCAACCAAAATATCAACATGAGTTCACGGCATAAGATTTTCAGGCAACTCATTAACACAGTTCCCTATTTCGTTAATCTGAAAATGTTTAACGTTAATAATCACGGTGACCTGATTTGAAACCCGAGCCAAAAATTTAATAACCAGTACCGATACGCCAGACAAACCTTAAGTGCGCAGTTAATAGTGCTAGGTGGGAGTAGTACCGAGGGTGACTTTATAAAAATTAAATTTTAGCTAGGTAGTTTAAGTTTAGAGGTGTTACAAATTGGTATCAAAGATGAGGTTTCCATATTGAGACCTCTGGAACAATCCTGAATAAGTTAAACAGGTGGTAATAAATACCACAAATAAAATATATATAATATATATATATATATATTTCTTCTCGTTGTTGCAGTCACAATTTAGTCATGTTACAATGAAACAGTTAATATTGCTAATTACTCTTCTGGTTCCATTTTAGGCAAAGACAAAAGAAACAATAGAGAGACAATAGCCAGTAAGTATGCAAAGAACTGGCCCTAGGGATAACCTAGAATTATGGGTACAACTCGGTGAGAAGACACGTAGCACGAATCTTGTAATATTACAGAGAGTAAAGGAACTGAAGAACGAAATGGCTCGACTACGAGAAGACAATGCACGTCTAACGATGGAACAAGAAAGGATTTTAAAGAGTCTATCTAACACACAGAACCCGCCACCCGCCAATCCCAGCATAGAACAACAGAGGTTGTCAGAGGAACAAAACCATCATACAGAACCTGAAAGGTCAGAGGAGGGGGAGGAACGATCTGATAATGTGTGGTTTGAACAACAATCCAAAAAACGACAATGGATAGAGTTGCAGGGAGAATTTCGTAAGATTAAACCTCCGCACTTTGACAGGGAACAGGAGGAAGCAACTGAAGCATGGTTAATAAACATGACAAATATTTTTAGTTGTACGAATATGATCATAGCCTGAAGGCGTGTTTGGCCATTTTTTAGTTACAGGGAAAAGCAACCCTGTGGTGGGAAGAAGTTAAGATCGTTAAAGGGGTAAGCGAACAGACCATAACTTGGGAGAAATTTCAGAAATATTTCACAGAAAGATACGTGACTGAGTGCTTCTACGATGAAAAGGCAAGAGAATTCCATGACTTAAGGTTGGGACAGCAGACTATGGATGAATTTATCACCCGTTTTACTTCCCTGCTTCATTATGTGCCTTACATTAGAGGAGAAAAAGCTAAGGTACAAAGATTTATCAGTAGTTTACCCTTGTAGATACGAGAAAGGATTGAATTTGACAATCCTAGAATAATGGACGAAGCCATCCGCAAAGCCAGGATTTGCTACCAGCAGAATAAACAGAAAGGAGAAGCTCTGATTAAAAGATGGAATGATAAAAGAGTTAACAAGACAGTTGGGAATAATAAAGGAAATCGCAGCAGCGAAGGAAAGGGAATTGGCAAGGGACAAAGCAGCAGAACTATACAGCAGGGCTCATTCAAATCCAAGCCAACCGGTGAGTCTAGAGTGAGTGAACAACCTGCTAGATTAGATGGTGAAGGGGTAGCCAGACCCCCAGTGCAATGTTGGGGTTGCGATAGACCCCACTACGTCAAAAATTGTCCACAGCAAAAGGGAACCGAGCAGGTGTCCCAAATCCATGAAGCATCAACAGTTTGCGATGTGGGACGTAGCATGCCAAGGATTAATGCAGCCCTGGACGATCGTCAAGCAAAGTACTAGCCAACCATGGTGGAATTCGAAGGTAAAATCTCAGACCTTTCTGTAGATGTTTTAATTGATTCGGGAGCCACCTTAAGTTATATTAGTCCAAAAGTAGTGGAGTATTGTAAACTGCATCCGATTAAATTCAAGAATCCATGGCTGGTGCAACTAGCCACAGGGGCCAAGAGACGAGTGCTGCCAAAAATTAATAACTGTCGTTTAACAATAGTAGGGTAGCCAGTAGTAGCAGATTTAAACGTACTTCCTCTTGGCTCATACGATGTTTTAATCGGTATGGACTGGTTAGAAAAGCACTGGTCATTAGTGAACTGCAAGACAAAAACCATTTTCTATAAGAATGAACTTGGTGAAAGGCATGAGATGCAAGGAATTAAACGACCAGTGCAGGTTCGGCCAATAACAGCGTCCCAACTGGAAAAATGTCTTAGGAAGGGATGTCAAATTTATGCCATACAGGTAGGCTACGCTGATTCAAAGGATAAAATAGTCACGCTGGATAACATCCCTATCATACAAGAATTCATGGATGTATTTCCAGAGGAGATTCCCGGATTGCCACCTAAGAGGGATATAGACTTTACCATTGAATTAATACTAGGGGCAGCACCGGTATCACGAGAACCATATAGAATAAATGTACCTGAGTTAACAGAATTAAAAATGCAGCTACAAGAACTGCTAGACAAGCATTATATTCACCCCAGTGTTTCTCCATGGGGAGCCCGAGTGTTATTTGTCAAGAAAAAAGACGGAACTCTTCGAATGTCTATAGATTATCGTCAGCTGAACAAGGTAAAAATCAAAAATAAATATCCTCTACCTCGGATCGATGAGCTTTTCGATCAAGTGGAGGGTGCCACAGTGTTCTGCAAGATTGATTTGCACTCGGTTTACCACCAGATTAGGATTAAGGAGGAAGACATCACTAAAACAGCTTTCAGAACAAGGTATGGGCACTACGAGTTTGTGGTGCTACCTTTTGGGTTAACCAATGCCCCTGCCTCTTTCATGTGTTTAATGAACAGTGTGTTTCACCAATTTTTGGACAAATTTGTGTTGATATTCATCGATGACGTATTGATATATTCTCGCTCTAGGGAAGAGCACAAGGAACACCTCAGACGGGTACTACAAACCGTCCGAGAACATCAACTGTATGCTAAGTTCAGCAAGTGTGATTTCTTCAAGGAGGAAATGCAATATTTAGGCCATATAATCACTAGGGAGGGGATTGCAGTGGACCCTGAAAAAATAAGGACCATAATGGAATGGCCCGTACCAAAAGACGTAGCGGATATCAGATCCTTTATGGGATTAGCTGGTTATTATAGATGATTCGTGGAAGGTTTTTCAAGAGTAGCATACCCTATCACCTCCATAGAAAATTTTAGGGGCGAATGTTCGCCCTTTGGCGAAATTAAGGGGTTTTAAATTTTTAGTGGGCGAATATTTTGTGACATAGTACATTTTTACAAATCACCTCAAATAGCCCACCTTATTTTAAGGGAGAGGGTAAAAAAGGTAAATTTATCCCTTGAAATTAGGAGTTACAACCTTCCATTCGCCCATTTTCAGGAATAGGTTTTATTTAAGTGAATCCATTCACCCATTTTCAAGAATAGGTTTTATGTAATTGACTCCTATGGGCCAAAGGCCCAAATACCATATTTATAAAAAGAGGTATGGTAAATTAATAAAAATATAAATAAATGAGTATGGTAAATAAATAAAACATTTTTTATATTTACTCCATAAGTCACCTTATATACATGCAAGGGTGTAAACAATTAAAAATATAAGTAAAGTGGAGGTATGGTAAATTAATAAAACATCTTTTTATACTTACTCAAAAGGTATGGTAAATAAATAAAAATATAAATAAACTAGACGTATCGTAAATAAATAAAACCCCTTTTTATATTTAGTCCATAACCCTCGTTCTATTTACGAAGGCTCAAGAAAGAGGTTTTATTTAAGTGAATCCTATGGGCCAAATACCATATTTGTAAAAGAGGTATGGTAAATTAATAAAAATATAAATAAATGAGAGGTATGGTAAATAAATAAAACATTTTTTATATTTACTCCATAAGTCACCTTATATACATGCAAGGGTGTAAACAATTAAAAATATAAGTAAAGTGGAGGTATGGTAAATTAATAAAACATCTTTTTATACTTACTCAAAAGGTATGGTAAAAAATAAAAATATAAATAAATAGACGTATCGTAAACAAATAAAACACCTTTTTATATTTACTCCATAAGTCACCTTATATTTACGAACACTCAAAAAATGCATTATATTTAGGTGAAACCTATGGGTAAAATACTATGGGACAAATACCATGGACTAGATTGTTATTAATACCATGCAAAAAAGACATTATTAACCCTAATATTAATAAAAATAAAAATAGCACATGGTATTGACCCATGGTATTCACCAAAATGGCACATGGTATTGACCCATGGTATTCACCTGGAATGTAGCCTATTTAAATGGGGGAATTAAACCAACATAGATCCATCTTTTCTGTGGATCTACTAACCCCCGAGAGGTATCAAATATCGTGATATGCAAACTAGCATAGAGTGAAAAAATATTTGATCCTCTCGCTTGGTGGATAAGAGTAAAAATGGATGTTGTAATTTAATGTATGTTAAACATTTTAGCTTGGTTAAAATAAAAAACAGCTATTAATTTTATTAATTTTTATAAATTCCTAATAGTAATTTTTAAGCTCCAGGTTTATGATAACCCATGGTAATACCAAGATCTTACAAGATTTTATAATTGAGTAAAATATTTGCCATGCCTGGTGAGAGATTCGGCAAAAAATTATATATACATATTATATTATTGATAAAATCGCCTTCCATTTTTCCTATATACCATGGAGATTCGCCCATTTATTATACTTATAAATTTAGGGGGGATTCTTAAAATTTTCCCTTATCACCTCCTTACAGAAAAAGGGAAGGGCATTCAAATGGACCCTAGAATGTCAAAAAAGCTTTGAGCAGCTTAAGCATCTGCTCACCACAGCACCCATTCTAAGTATAGCTGATCCTAGTAAGGACTATGTGGTGTGCACTGATGCAAGCAAGGAAGGCATGGGAGGTGTATTAATGTGGGAAGGAAAAGTGTTTGCTTACGAATCAAGGAAGCTAAAGGAGCACGAGAAAAAGTATTCTGCTTATGACTTAGAGTTAGCAGCTACCATACACGCCCTGAAGATGTGGCGACATTACCTCATGGGGAGTAAATTTTTATTACTAACAGATCATCACAGTTTGACCAGTTATTTCAGCCAGCCCACTCTAAACGCGAGACAGGCACACTGGGCAGATTTCCTAAGTGGGTTTGACTTTGATACTAAACACTTGAACGAGAGGATAAAACTGGGTGGTTGACGCCTTAAGCTAGAAGGTACAATGTCTGTACGAACTCTCCTCCAGTGAAAGGAAAAATCCCTTCAAGGAAATGATAAGAAAAACAGCAAAACAAGATGTTGAATATCAGCAAATTAAATAGCAAGTAAAACAGTCTACCAACGAGGGAAATCGGCAAGGATATGAAGTAGATGAGGATGGAATGCTGCATTATAAAAAGAGACTGTATGTACCTAGTCAAAACAGTCTTAAAAATCTGATTTTAGATGAATTTCACATCAGCCACTATGCGGGACACCCAGGGTATCAAAAGATGATCAATACGCTTCGGAAAGAATGCTATTGGCCAGGGATGAAAAAGAATGTAGCCGAGTATTTAGCACAGTGTTTAGAATGTCAGCAAATTAAAGCAGAGCATCAACACCCAGCAGGATTATTGCAACCCTTACCCATTCCAGAATGGAAATGGGAAACCTTTTCTATGGATTTCATAACAAGGTTTCCTCAGACGAAGAAGAGCAATGATTCTATTATGGTGGTGGTAGACAAGTTGAGTAAAGAAGCACATTTCATACCTGTGCAATCCACATTCAGAGTTGTGCAAATTGCCCACATCTTCATGCAGAATGTGTTCAAACTGCATGGACTCCCAAAGACAATAATTTCTGATCGTGACATGAAATTCACGTAAGCCTTTTGGAGGACATTATTTGCCGAATTGGGGACACAGCTGCATTTTAGTACAACTTACCACCCCCAGACCGATGGTCAAATAGAGCGAGTGAACCAAGTGGTAGAAGACATGTTAAGAGCCTATGTAATGCAGAAACCAACACAGTGGAAGGAGTATTTACACTTGGTGGAATTTGCATACAATAATGGATACCATACTTCGTTGCAAATGAGCCCCTTTGAGGTTTTGTATGAGTGGAAATGTCGGACACCCTCAAGATAGGGTGGACCTGAGGACAAATTAAGATTAGGACCAAAGATGCCCAAGGAAATGGAAGATATGGTTAAAAGGGTACGCGCTAATTTAAGAGCCGCACGGGATAGACAAAAGAGCTTTGCTAACCGGAAGAGGAGGTTCAAAGAATACCAAGTCGGTGACCATGTTTATGTGAGGATCCAAGTTAGGAAAAGTACATTGCAGTGGAGTTGGTGTGCCAAGTTGGCACCCCGATATTATGGACCATTCCAGATCTTGGCAAGAATTGGGCCAGTAGCTTATCAGCTCGCCTTGCCAAGCCACATCCGGATCCACAATGTCTTCCATGTTTCGGTATTAAGAAAATACATTTATGATCCTAAACATGTGATCATATTGTAGGATATACAGGTAAAGAATAATATAATTAGACCTAACTAAAAGTTTATGTTAGAAGAAACTGATTGGAATATTGCTGGATGCAAGTCGAACCGTAAGGAGAAGTCTTGGTTGAGCCACTGAGCATCCTTGACCGAAGAGAATTACAGCTGCGGAAGTGAGCTATTACCCAAATTAAAGTGTAGTGGCAACACTTTGGGCCTGACGAGGCCACTTCGAAAGAGGAAGAGCTTGTAAGAAAGGCTTACCTGGAATTGTTCGTGACAAAAGGACATCGGGACGATGTCCAATCTCAAGAGGGGGAGATGTAATACCCCGGAACAATGTAAATATTCTGTTATAATTAATTGTTTTACTATATTTAACTACAAACCAAAGAATGATGGTTATTTGAATTAACGAATAATTTTCTTAATTATTGACCATGGAAACATGTCTTTAAGTTTTTCTTTTTTTTAAGAAAAAGGAGACTGACAACTTTCGAGGAGGGAAGTTTGGTTATTAGGCAGTTGCTGGAAAGCAACCCTAACTGCCTCACCTAAATAAAAACACCTCGAGGAAAAGGAGGCAGTGGGGGAGGAAAAATGGACTAGAAAAGAGGCAGACCATGAAGGAAGATGCGAAGTCTGGTGAGGACCAGATCGCATGCACTCAGTAAGCAGTAAATTTGCAGAGGTTAGTGACCTTGCAAGAGAGCTTGGGGGGAGATGCCATCGAGCAGGACGTATCTCATGGTTGGGTGGATAACAATCAGACAGTAACAGGTACAATCTTTGCAAGGTGTAAAAATTGTTTCTTACAGGAAACGGGTAAGTGGCGTCTCATGGAAATTATTATTTCAGTTATTTATGAAAGGCTAAAACCTATATGTGTTCATGTTAAATAAGAACCGTAGTCTTATGTGATTATTAATTTCTGGAAATTGCAGTACAGAACAGAGAATCCCGAATATGATTATAAAAAAAAAAACGAGAACAATAGGATTCTTACTTTCTGAAAATGCAGTAAGAAAGAAAAGAAGATCATGAATGTACATATAAGCATCGAGAGCAAACATAATTGTTATTTTCCAGAATTGCAGTAGGAAATAAAAGAACTCTTGCATATCTGTATATAACTATATATATATATGGAAACCATATAAAACAAGAATAGGCAGACACCTATCGGGTTAGGAAGTCCTATTGGACTGCAACCCTATTTGGGGAAATGTTATAAACTTAATTGATTTCAGGTACCCGGAAGAACAAATATAACCGTGTCACAACGGAGAAGCGAAGACAAACATTGGGGTTACAGAAGGTTTTGAAATAATCGTAGGAGCCAGTATGGGTAGGAACCTGACCAAGGTCGGCCTCACTGTGTAGAACCAACCAGAGAAGCCGTATAGTAACAGATGCAAAAATGGTTGTAAGTCGAGGTTGGGGTGTTGTAAATCAAATTATGGCGGATGGGCTATAGTGATGAATTTCTAACCATCTTGGTAATTAATCCAGCGCTTAGAGATTATTGCCTCAGGCTTCTGGTAATATATAAATAAACAAAAATATAAATACATACACAGTTGAACACATAATGCCAAACCCGTAAGCTTGACAGAGGGGTCAGAGCCCTGAATGAAACCTCGAGGAAAACCTGTGATTAATTGTGGCTCGTAGCGAGGAGAACTCAGAATATTAATAATTTCACAAAGGGTCTTTAATTCGTGTGTCAAATGAACAGTCTACCCTGCGGAACCTATTTTAATGTTTATGCCCAAACTTTGTATTAGTACCCGTGAGCAGTAAATAATCATAGAATGTGTGAGTCTAAACACTAGAGAGGCAATGGTCGTGGGTGACCTACTAAACCTCTAAAGAGTAAAATAATTATAGGAATAATTGAATCGACAGAATCTTGTTAAGAGAAACATTAGCATTAAAATTCTGGTTAACATGATAGCCATTTTAAAATTGTGGGAAAACATAAAGTTGCATGTAAATATACCCTACTAGGACGGATAACGAGCAAGAGATGCATATAAGATACATTAATAAGGAAAATAACAGAAAAGAAAACATGCAAGTCTGCAATATTCACAGTGAGCTCAGCACAACAATAAGATTATAAAGTAATGAAATGTAACCACAAAGGATAACAAAAAAACAATTATCTAAATTTTCAGGTCCGTAAACAAAATTATACAAATATAAGTCCAGGAGTAGCGAGGGGAATTACTCCATTGTGGTCTTAAGCCTAAGCCACGAGGATCCCTCGGCCCTTTTGGGAGAATTTAGCTACAATGAAAAAAAAACCATACTGAAATTCAAAGGAAACACCAGCTCCAGAGGAGGGCTTCATATTCCTGGCCTGGAATGAAACCCTCGAGAATGCCTCATAAAATATATTGCATCCAATCTAAACCCCTTAAACATGGCACACTTACCCGATGTGCAGCGTTTAGCCCTAATAATGGAGCAAGTCGCAAGGTTGGCAACCCTCAGGCTCGCCACCACAATATTCATAGCCTGTAAGACCAATAGTTCACAATCGATAAGTAGAACTCAACTGTAAAAAAAAATATGAAGGATAAAGGACCGAATTGAACGTATTACAGTCAAGTGACAAGCCCAATAAAAGACAAAGAGTCGAATTTAGCGATGAATCATTCATACCTGGTTGAGGTGCAGATCAGGTAGACCAAGTATCCAACCAAGAATCCTTGCAGGTTACCTCTGTTCGCACGGAACATTGTTTTACAAGAGAAGTCGAAATGTGAAGGCTGAGCATGAGAGGCGGTGCAATAATGAACCATACTCAGAACTGGACGGTGGTATAGTCTCCCAAGGTCGCCAGCCTCGAGGTGATGCCTGCCGCTCTACGTCAACCAGGACAGCAGAGAATTTAAGGTAGGACAGCATGCCATCAACCAAAATATCAACATGAGTTCACAGCAGAAGATTTTCAGGCAACTCATTAACACAGTTCCCTATTTCGTTAATCTGAAAATGTTTAACGTTAATAATCACGGTGAGCTGATTTGAAACTCGAGCCAAAAATTTAATAACCAGTACCGATACGCCAGACAAACCTTAAGTGCGCAGTTAATAGTGCTAGGTGGGAGTAGTACTGAGGGTGACCTTATAAAAATTAAATTTTACCTTGGTAGTTTAATTTTAGAGGTGTTACAGTTACAAATTTCAAAATTCAGAGCTCTACTTCAAGTTTTGAATTGGTTAATGTAGGATTTGATCATAAGCCTCAGAACATCAATTTAGGCCTTAGATTTTCACCAAATGAGAGATATTCTTTCATTCATTTGTTGAAAATATACAAGGATGTATTTTCTTTAAATTATGATGATCTTAAAACATATTATACATCTATCATTCAACACACTATTCCTATGCTGCCAGATGTCAAGCCAATTCAACAAAAGTTGAGGAATATTCACCCTAACTTGGAAGCCCAGATTAACACTAAATTGAATAAGCCTCTAAAGGGAAAAATCATTTTTCTAGTTAGACATTCCAAGTGGGTCTCAAATCGTGTGCCAGTTAGAAAGAAGAATGGAGATATTTGTATTTGTATAGATTTTAGAAATTTAATCAAAGCTTGTGAAAAGGATAACTTTCCTTTGCCTCCAATGGAATAAATTTTACAATATGTTGCTAGTTCTGAGGTAATGTCTTTCTTATATGGTTTTTTACCTTACAATCATATTCTTGTACATCCGAATGATACACTGAAAACCAAATTCAAAACCAAGTGAGGAATGTATCCTTATCAAAAAATGCCTTTTGGGTTGATTAATGCTACGAGATACTTTCCAAAGAGCCATGGACATTTCTTTCAGAGGTTTGATCAATAAGATAATTTTAGTGTAACTAGATGACATTACAATTTAATCTAAACAAAGAAGTAACCATTTACATGATTTAAAACAAATCTTTGAAAGATGTAAAAAAATTGGAATCTCCTTAAATCGTAAAAAGTCATTTTTTTCACTTAGAGAAGGTAAGCTTCTAGACTTTATTGTGTATAAAGAAGGAATCTACATAGATCCATATAGAATCATGGTGATATCTGAAATCCCTTTACCACACAACAAAAAATCCATGCAATCCTTTCTTGGGCAGATTAATTTTGTCAAACGATTTGTCCCAGATTTCTCTCAAATTGCATTACCCTTAAAAACTATGATCAAGAAGAACTCAATTTTCAAATGGGGACTAATAGAAAGAAAATCATTCGAGTCAATAAAACAAGCAATCATAGATGCTACTTTGTTATCAACTCCTAATTTTACTAAACAATTTTTCTTTATACTTTTTCTTCTGAACAATCCTATGCAACGGTGTTGACACAACATAATGAACAACAAGTTGAAGCTCCAATTTCCTTCTTTAGTTCCAATTTACAAGGAGCTGAGCTAAATTATTCATTGGTTGAGAAGCAAGCCTTTGCAGTTTTTAAGTCCATAAAACATCTAAGGCATTTCCTCTTAAAAACTCATACAACGATAATTGTTCCTTTCCCTCTAGTAAGAGAATTGATTATCCAAAAGGAATCAGGAGAGAAAAGGGAAAATTGATTTACTGCCTTGCAAGATTATGACCTAGAAATTAAACCAGCTAAAATACTAAGGGGTCAATATTTTGTAGATTAATTGCTAGTGCTTATGACACTTTGGCTGATGAAGATTCAGGTAATAATGTTCAAATTACAAGGCTATGCCCCATTGACATCGAATCTCAAAATGTTGATTTAATATATTATTTAAAAAATGGTTATGCTCCATTGGAACCCAACTACAAAAAGAAAATAGCTCTTAGACTTAAAACTAATCAATATCATCTTGTCAATGATGCCTTGTTTAGAATAAATTATGATTTTGTTTTGTTAATATATCTAGAAAAATCTGAATCAAATTTTTTTTTGCAGGAGCTACATGATGGACTAGCTAGTGGACACTATGTGTTAGAAAATCAGAAAGGTAGTAAAGATTTTATCGATATTGACAATTACTTGTGATGTTACTTGTTATTACGATTCTTTATACCTTTTCTCTTTAATTCATCAAGTAATTACACAAAGCAGAAGCACATAAAATAATGAACACAAGATGTAGGCACATGCCAGGGCAAAACACCCCTTGAGGGGAAAACCCAGTCAAAGTAATTCATTCTTTCCATAGTATTATTTGAGACTCTTCACCTAGACGTTGACTAGAGCTTCTCTCCACACCAAGTCAACCTCTAGAAGATTGATTTCTTTCCAGCAAATTTGACAATGTAGCAACTTGTGGCAGCTCATGACTTTTGGCGACAGTCCAACTCGAGAGACTTCATTCTCCCAATCCAAAACATGAAACAAAGAGATACCACCACCAAAATTTTTATTTTCCTTGACTCCTTAGACTCCCCGAAACTCACATTCACTTCGGCTTCCCAGCAACAGACTTTCCCAGCTTCCTACTTTGCACTTTTGCCCAACAAATAGATTTTCGCACTTCTACCCAGAAGAGAGAGAATGAGAAGTGCTGATCCAAATGAATTCAAATTCCTTCTTTTATAGGCTTCTTGTGGGATTGAATGGGTCCTTAGGCCGACTTTGTCTTCTCGTAGTCCGACATGGTGTGGAGGTTGTATAATTCATATTTGACTGAATACTAAACCAATTTGCATGATTCAAAAGCCTAAGAAGGGTCTCTTTAAATGTGAAATAATTATATGGTCTCTTTAAATGTGAAATAATTCTATAGACTTAGAATAAATCCTATAAGTCCTAAATTGGGACTCTAACCTAAAAGATGGTGACCCAAGCATGAAACCCATGCTTTAATAAGTCACAGTAATAATAATAATAATTATTTTCTTTATTCTTTTTAAAAGTACATTACATAATGACTCAAGTACATTATTGAAGACCGAACATAGTTACTTTTTCCAACAATATGGTGGGGACACCACTACTCATAAGATTTTTCATGCTAGATATTATTGGCTAACACTATTTAAGGACACCATTGCCTATTTCAGAAAATGTAAAGTTTGTCAAACTACTTCAGGAAGACAGAAGAAACTAGCCTTACCTTTTGCAGTGAATTAACATTGAGTAACCTTTTTAGCAATGGGGACTAGACATAATAGGTGATATTGTTCCTAACCCTTCCAGGCTGCATAAATACATCTTGACTACTACAGATTATTTCACCAAATCGGTGGAAGCAATACCTTTGAAGGTATCTAATTCTGAAAACATTATTGAATTTATCAATTAATTTATTATTACCAAGTTTTATCTTCCTTATGCCCTTATGTTTGATAATGCATCTTATTTTTCTAGAAACACCATAACTGAATTTTCTCTTAAAAGGGGTTTTAAACTCAAATATTCTGCAAATTATTACCCTCAAGGAAACGACTTATCAGAGTTACTAATAAAAACCTCATTAGGATAATCAAGTGAACAGTTGGCCAAAATCAAAGAAATTGGCACAAAGCTCTAGTTTTTGATTTATTGGCTAACATAATCAATCAGAAGGTCTCTATAGGCACTTCTCCTTTTCAATTAGCGTATGGGAAAGAGGTTATCCTACCTCCTCATCTATCTCTTCCTTCACTAGCCCTAGTGAAATCTATTGAAGAAAAACATTCTTCTGCTTTGCAATTATAGTGGTCTCAAATTATTAAATTAGAAGAAGAGAGAGAGAGAGAGAGCCAAACAAGTTCATTCTCACCATCAGCAATTGGTCAAATCCTCATTTGATGCAAGTTCAGTTAATACAAAAAAAAATGAAATCAGTGATTTAGTTCTTAAAAGGAACAAATCCCATGAAGAAAAAGGCAAAAACACAAAATTCCAAAAGTCATGGCTAGGTCCATTTGAGATCATTGAGAAACTAGGCCTATCAACCTTTATCCTTCAATATTTATAGGGAAAGATGGATACTCTTCCCGTTAATGGGCTAGTTTTGAAAACATAATTTTATTAAGCATATCTATCCTCTTGTAAAATATGTAAATAGTCACATGTATGTATTGATGTCGTTAGCCTTAATAATGATTAGGAAATTCACTTTTGACTTCATATTGGGGTCTCTCATCATTTACATGAAATGTGACTAATTAAAGGAGAATTGTTAGAAAGTAAATTATTACATTTAGTATTGCATCTATTACAAATCTTTGAAATCTTTATATCCATTAAGTTTTAAATATTTCATAACTTGAAACTTTAAAAAATTGAGTTGTCCTATGATTGGTCATGAAACGTTTTCTTTAAAAAATAAAGAATATTTTAAATTTTTAGCATGTTTGGGCTTCAATCATCATCCATGAATCTTAAGGAGTGAATATAACTCCCCATCCACCAATTTTTTAAAAAATTAATGTAATTCAAAAATATATAAAACTTGAAAGATAAGAGGTCTCATCATGAGCCAACTTACCATGATCATAGGAAACCAATGATATTGACATTATCATGACTAGTCACCATACCAAGATAATGGCTTGTGGTTGCACAACTATAAGAAAAGAGGTCTCATCACAAGTCGGCTTGTTAAATATCTATATAACTTGTGAATGGCATTGTCATCATCTGGTTACCAAGCTAGGACAATCTCTTTCAAGTAAGCTTTAAAACAAAAAAAATTAGAAGAAAAATTAATACCTCTAAAATGTTACTATAAGTGGATGGGATACTGGAACATTTTGGTTAAATGGTAACCCTATCAAGGCTATGGACACCTACTGGAAGCAGTGGCTCTACCAGTGACAAAAAAAGTTAATCTTAAAAGCTAAGCTTCTATAGTTCTTAACTTTATCTTTATAACTAACTAAATGATTGACAAAGGCGATAAATATTTTCATCAATAACAAGTTGTGAGGTAATTTGCAAAATAATAAGTTATTTCCTCCAGAGTAATCTTTACCAATCAAGACTTCAATTATTTTTACCTTTCTAAGTCTTTCTCTTTAGTAATCAAAATTTCATTTATGTTTACACAGATAACTGTTTCACCCATTACATCACCAATTATTATAGTACTCAACAACTCATTAATTTTTATGGTAGTTGAACTAATAAATAATGGAGACCCTTTTGAAAATTAATAAAGCTCCTTAGTTCTAATAAAATAAGGCAATTTTTAGATTTTGTCACGAAAACACCTTTGATTAAGAAAATATCCCTTACTGGAGCTTCCATATCAGAGATTAGCCTCATATATATAGTATTCACAAATAACCCATAGGCTTTTGTTTAAAATGTATAATCACAAGAGCTTTATCGAAAACATTTAAATATCGCAACATTACTTATAATAAAGTTGCAATAAAACTTTCCCCCAATTAAATATTTTCAATACTTTAAGTCTAAAGTTATATAAACACAACTTTATAGATATAATAAACAAAATCCTGGCCCCACAAGACTGCCATGTAGTACATTAGAGCTTCCATATATCATAAATTTAAGAATGAGCGCCGTTTTAAAACCTCTGATATCTAATACCTCTTATATCATCGGATGTCCCTCATCCTCTGATATTCTGATACCTCTCATCCTCCAATATTCGCCTCCTATCCATATTAGAACTTTTATATCAAGGGCACTCTTTTAAAATATTTGATATTGCATCCTCGATATAGAACCTCTGACGCCTCTTCTTGCTTACAACTCATAATCGTTATATCTTTGAATAACACCTATTGGAAGGTGAGTATGCCAAAAGTCTTAAAGGTGTATCCCTAAGATTTCCCTGATAAAATTCATCGATATGTTGACATGTACAGAACCCATGTGAATGCACATTTATCATTTAATTTCCAAAATAAAAAAATTTATGTTTTTTGAAGTTTTAAACGATTTAATCATTACATCTTAATGTCATTGGGATTTTCTCGTAAAGATATAAATCATTATGGAAAATAGTTATTTACCGTCAATAACTATCTGGTTAAGGAATTTCCACTTATTCTTTTGTTTTCCATTACAGCCCAGTCCCAACAAGAAAAATTCATTAAAAATGTCTAGGACAGCGAAAGCAAGGAAGAAACTCGTCATTCAACAACTATCGGTTGCTCCTCTGCTTGAAACTACCAAAATGCCTGCGTTATTCTCATATACAACCTATTTTCCAAATGCTAGAAGCTCCTCTTGGGAAGCTATTTATAATATTTTTGAAGATTAAGGACTGAGGGAAACAAAGAAAATAGTTATGGTTGATGATTCTACCTCGATCTCTGAAACTACCTATAGTGATGTT
>APFE031276055.1:16066-47268 GCA_000404065.3 Pinus taeda | reverse complement strand
TTAATTTCTTAAATTAATAATTATTTAATTTCAATTTTATAACCTATGATAATAAATTATTTTTGGATCATCTAACACTAATGTTTGTTGCAGACATAAAACTTCTAAACAAAATTCGTTTTGATGAGAAGAAGAAATAAAGTTTTCATACAGTAGTATATGTATTTAAGGCACATCAAAGTGTTCATATTTCTCGTATACACTTTCCTACCGAGAACAGTGAAACGAAGGTACACAAATTTTAATTAAGTGAATTCAAATAAATTTGAAAAATCCAGAGTATAAGGTTTATTCACTGTTCTGTGAGTTTGAATTAGAATATTTGGGATACATGGATATTCAAGATATGTAATTAAATTGAAGTTGTAGCGGAGGTATTGTGGTTGGTGAAGTTTATATAGTTATTTGATTGATTGAAGGTCACAGGTTCAAATCCTTGAGGAGATAACCATTAAAAAAAATTGTGTTTTTTACAACAAAATTTGTTAAAGTTGAAAAGTCAGAGTTTGAATTGAAGATTCAAAGTTAAATTTATGATGTAAGTTGGTGCATGATCGGTTGAACCTAACAACTGCTTAAATCATCATAAATTTGTTTGTACTAGGTGCATTTTTGGTGGTAGCCGACATCCCTTTTTTTAAGAAAAATTTAATGCATAATACTATTCATAACAATGTCCAAGTCAACAAGGACACGCTCTCTCACATCCAATCAAGTTTGCAAAATGCCAAAAGCACAATTGAATTCTTGGAGCTAGAGTCTCATTTTGAGCGAGATGAACTACATGAATTACAAAAGAAGAATTATGAACCTATTCATGTTCATAACAACAGTTTGTTTGATCTTAGTCATTGGTCAAAGAATAATCAGAAAAATGAAGTGATTTTAAGAGAATATTTGGATGCGCTTAGAAGTTTTGATGCGAAACCTGTTATAAGACCATGGGAAGAGATTACACACAATAAACACATAATTGGTTTGGGTTACAAAAAGGATACTCTTAATGTATCTTTTCACATTCCAGATTTTGCTAAACCTATACAATTATGAAGTGATGGATTTTTGGACGATGTTGTTCCAGAACAAGTTGATAGATGCCAATAATGTAACAGAGTTGGACATGTGAAATATCGGTGTTTTGATCTACACCCGTGTGAGCATTATGGAAAGTGAAATCGTCATACAAATAGATGTTCCAAAAAGAAGACTACTACAAGAGAGAAGCTAACTTTCGGATGGATTTCTTCTTGGGATTGGATGAAAATAACCAAGAAGTTTTATAGGTCATACCGAAGCATATGTTTGAGAGCGATGACCAACCTTGCAGTGATAAAGAGTATTTCTCACCCTGTATCCAATAAGGGGGGATTGTTGATGGTCTACTATAGGTTCGAGTTCAAGATGTCAAGCGAGCATAAGTTAGAGTTGAGTTGATTGAGCATTTCCATATTTGGAATTGTTCGAGGAATTGTTGTGACAGTTTTGAGTTTGTGGTCACCTTAAAACCACATTTTTTGTTGTTCTAAGAATTGCTATGAAGGTTCTAGAGTTGGTGTTGGTTGAGACCTTGAGTTCTCCCATATTGGTTTGTGGTCATCCTTAAAAACTATTTCTTGAGAGATGTTCATCTCTTGGCTGACTTGCATTTTTTCATTTTGTGCTCTCATTCTTCGGCTTTGGTACATCCCTTCAGATTAAGGGGGAAATGTTAAATAGCTAATCCTTAGGATTATGTATGTGTAAGTCTGGGTAGTTATTGGAGTCCAAGAACACTCCTAAACTAATTCAAATGTTTCCTTTATGTATTAATATGTACACATTGTACATCATTAATTGAAATCATTAATATACATTTGATTTTGGTTTCTAGTTTGATTGTTTTACTTGCTCAATGTAGATTGTAAGAGGGGAGACAAGATATTGTAGAGAAATAAGTCAATGACTCCCTCATTTACATATGAAAAGAAAACATATGTTAAAATGATTAAATGTAAGGTTATGAAAGAAAAAGTCACACGGCAATATAAA
The DNA here is from genome assembly GCA_000404065.3 of Pinus taeda. Lineage (NCBI taxonomy): Eukaryota > Viridiplantae > Streptophyta > Pinopsida > Pinales > Pinaceae > Pinus > Pinus taeda. The sequence continues at coordinate 45,240 of APFE031276055.1, read as the reverse complement.
GTATTATGAATATAATGAATTTGCATACAAGTGAAGTAGCGAAGTAAGATAAAGTCATCTAAGATGGAAAGTGAAAAAACTTATTCAACAAGCCACATGAAAGTGAAATCGACTTGGTAAAGGAAGAGTGCAATTAATAAGTTGTGGAAATGTGGATGCAAATTTATAAAAAAATATAGACTAAAGAAATGTTTAACAATATATAAACACGTTCCATCAAAGCTAGAAAATGTTCGTTAAAGTAGCCAATAAGCATTCCGCGTGCACTAAGTCCACACATCGTGAATTTCCACTGAAGATCTTCTATCTTAGAAAATATCAGTATATTAGTGAATAAGAATTCCGCGTGTACCTAGGCCTATGTTGGTAGGCAATTAACGAGTATAGTGGAACTGCCACGACGAACGCGTCAACAATTGCTGCACATGCCGACTTGATTACGAAAGATTAAGCCCAAAGGAAACGAAGAGTGGTCGGCCGGTGCATCGTACCATTCATTGGAAATTTCCCTACGCGCCGTTCATAATAGGACACCCACAACCCATGTGGGTGATGCATGGTACAGCGAAGACTTGTGGAATTCCCTCTACGCGCCGATCATATTACGACGTCGGCACCCACAACCCACGTGGGTGACGCATGGTACAGCGAAAACTTGTGGAATTCCCTCTACGCGCCGATCATATTACGATAAGACCTCCCCACCTACGGTGATTTTACTTTTCGACCTCCTATTAGCTTTTCGACCGGCCATTTCTCTAGTTTTTCATCTTCATCTGCATTGCCGTGACAAGGGTTTCCTCCATCTTCCAAACTGATCCGATCGATCACTAGAAGGTATCAATTATGGAGCCAGTAGCAACGACATACCAGGTTTTCATCAACCACAGGGGAAAGGATACCAAGCTGACTCTTGCCAGCCTCATTTACCATGCCCTCGAACCCTATGGTTTGCGAGTCTTTTTCGATCGGGAAGAACTTGGCCCGGGAGATCCTATCGAGACTGAAATCCGAGGAGCCATTAGCAGTTCCTCTATTCACATTGCCATATTCTCGAAGAACTATGCTGAATCAGACTGGTGCTTAAAAGAGCTTTGTTGGATGTTGACAGCATCTCATCAGCCCTGGTTTATTCCCATATTCTGTGATGTTGAGCCTTCGGAACTTCGTTTCATTGAGAAGGGATGTTATGCCAAAGCCTTTCAGAAACACCGTGCAAGAAAATCCACGGAAGTGGATGAATGGGAAAAAATACTCCGAAAAGCCGCAGACATTTCTGGTAAGGTGTTAAAAGGGAAGGAAGCACTCGGAAAAGCCGCAGGCAATTCTGCTACAGCGTTCATTTGGAAGGAAAGGTGAATACATACTTTACTTATTATCATATCACAAAAGATATATTTCACTTATTTATCATCTATCAACTTGGTGAATCTTGAATCATCAATTTTTCTAACTATGATAGACTGCAAATAATTCTTTTGTTTACAGTGATGACTATGGAAAGCTTCTGAGGGACATTGAAAACACTGTAATGGAACACGTCAAACGGGACTCGTTAGAGATGCCTCCTCACCCAGTTGGACTAGACCAGGCCTGGAAGGATTTGCATGATCAAATTAAGAAACAAAGCTCCAAGAAGGTAGTAGTAATTGCCGGATTAGGCGGAATAGGGAAGTCAACTCTGGCCAGATATATCTTCAACGAATTGAGCCGTTCGGAGTTTAGAAGGGCTTCTTATTTGCGTGACGTCAGAGGTAAAGCTTATGATCATTTGCAGCAGGAGCTCTATCGTGATTTGCGGGGCAAAAATATGTTACATACCTGGAAGACTATGTTACGAAAGAGTCTAAAAGGATTAAAAGTTTTGATTGTTTTCGATGATGTGGATAAGTGGGACAAAATAGAAGATGTACTGGATGTACATGCTGTGGAAGAGGGTAGTCTGATCTTCGTAACATCTCGTGATAAAGATGTAGTGAGGGCCTCTTATAAAAACACTTCATTCGTGTATGATGTACAGCCATTGAAGAACAAGCATGCCCGAGAATTGTTCTGCTATCATGCTACTCGTCAATCAAATTCACTTGAAGGGTGCGCAGATTTGGTGGAGGAATTTTTGAAAATTTGTGGGGGTTTGCCTCTCTGCTTACAAGTTTTGGGGGAGCAGCTATCTAGTAATTCTGATAGAACGCATTGGGAGCGGCAGTTGAAATTATACTCTCAAGGAGCGAGTCTGCCCGGAGCAGACGATGTAATTAACAAATTAAAATGGAGTTGCAAAGACAGCGAAGAGCGAAGGATGCTTTTGGACGTGGCTTATTTCTTGGTGGGAGAAGACAAGGAACTGGCTGTTCAAGTGTTAGAGGGATTAGATTATATGAAGGACGTCCACTACTCCCTCAAAAGGCTTTGTGAAACTTACCTCATAAGTTTCAAGAACGACGTGGACTATAATCAGGAGCAACTTGAAAGGGAGTTTCCGCGAACAGATTTGGAGGAGGCGGCATCGCAATCATTGTCAGCGGCTTTAACGAAGCGCAGTTCAAAACTTATAATGCATAATCAAGTCCGGGAAATGGCTCGATGTATTGTTAGAGAAGATCAAAGCGAGCCACTACGCCTTAGCTGCGCAGTGGATATCGAAAAGCAGGTATGCGAAGTTTCCATTTCCTTGCACTTCTCCGCTTCGAATGATCTTTTTGACATTTTGACTTTTGATGTGTTTGAAATTATGCCATTTGATGTTTTTAAAATTATGTTTTCTTAATAAGCAGAGATTATATTGTTTTTCTTTTGTTCAATAAAAAAAATTGCTTTTTAAACCGTTTCTAGGTTTATTAAGATTTAAAAAATAAAATATTACGCTAAATAAAACTAATTTAATTCTTCTTCAATATAAAAGTAGTAAATTAAAAAATTAAATTTAATATTTTTAAATAATTTTCAAAATAAATTTTAAACCTATTTCCATAAAAAAGTAAGTAAATGTAAAAAATTAATTTGATTTCTATTAAAAAATAAATTTGATCATTTTAATATAAATGGTTTTGCTAATTAGTTAATTGTTATTTTTATATATTTAAAAAAATCTATTCAATTTTTGCAAAAAAAAATGTTAGGTAGATAGCTATCTACCATTTTTTTTATGCAAGAATGCCATGTGATAGCTATCCATCATAGTTTAAGCAAATATTTACATAAAAATGGTGGCCACTATCTACATAGAAATTTATTGTAAAAGAAATCCTAATTATCTTTATTTTCACTATATGTCTACTACTTACAAAGAAATTTCAAAATATGTTGAAACTCCCACATAGTAAAGTGTTAATAATTATAAACTTTATGTATTTCTATAATTTTGTTCATTTGATTTGGAATTAATAAAATTTTAAAAAGTGTTTAAATATTAACTTTTGGGACCAATAACTTTGGTTGTCAATTATTTTTTGCATAACGCAGGTACTAAGCAACAACACTTGATATTAAATTTATTATATTTTGTAATTAGATATTTCCAGTAATTAAACACTAGTTAAAAAATATGCCTTTTGATGTTTTGTTAAGAGGGTAACAATGGTTAAATTTGATATATGTGTGTGAGAAATATTCATTTTTATATGTATGTTTGCATGATAAAGAGATATATCTCTTGCATCTATTTTTATAACAATATATCTTAGATATAAGCATACTCCCAATTGGATTGGGGAAATACAAGATAAAATTCCAAGATAAGCACATATTGCATGGTACTTATAAACTCTTAGATAAACCATGGTGTAGTAGTAGGCTCGTTACTACACAAACCATGGGTTTTTGGGCATGCTACAAAACGCTTGTCTCTATCCTAACTCACATCATGCAATCCCACACCATGCACCTTGAATCTTGAACTGTGAAGCTTGGGGTTTGAACTCATGCTCATGGCCAATCTTTATGCTATATAAAAAAACTTATGGTGATAAAGTAATGAGATTGAAGAGTATTTTAGTTGTTCAATAAAAATAATAATAACATTTAAATGACAAACATAAAACTAATAAAATAAATATAATAATAACATTTAAATCACAAACATAAATAAATATAAAACATCATTTGGAAAACAATTTTTGTTCAAATATAAAACATCATTTGGAAAACAATTTTGACAAAAAGATTAGTTCTGGATAATATTAAAATATTCCTTAAAAAAAAAAAGAGAAAGAGACCATGAAAATTCCGATTACAATTAAAACTAAACATAATTAGTTCTATTATTACGATAATTTTTTCTCTTTTGCTGGTGTGTTTGTGAAAAAAGTTAAAATGGAGAACGTAGTATATAATCCAATCACAGAAATAGTACCGGGAAAGAAGACTACAGAAAGACTTGCCGTTGAGGTATCAGTTTATTTGTTTTTCTAAACTATGTCCAACGGTTCAAATTGCAAAGAGTACATTCTTCACCTTCCGTAACGAAGTTCAGTTAAAAGGAATATGTTTGAAATCCATGTGAAAGAGGAAATGAGTTTCTATGGGATTCAAAACATTGCATAACTAATTTCTGATTTTCCAATTTAAACGTTGCGAGGTAACGAAAATGTTAAATGGGAACAAATTATTATTCGATATACACAGTCGGTAATGTAGAAGAAAACATTACATGAAAAATTGTGATCAAGCTATCAGTTTATTTGTATTCTAAACAATGTCCATCGGATTTCTGACTATTGAATAACATATCAAACATTACAGACTTTGCATAGACTATCCTTCAAGCATCAGAATTTCACTATTTCTGTGTCTCTCTATATCCTTTACATTACACTAATGTAGAGATGTATGTTGTGGGTGGGTGTGTTGCAACCACAACCGACTTCTCTATTTTTCGAGAGCATGCAGACTTATATTAATTGTAAATGCCAAAGGCTCTAGAAAATGGTGCGGCCACAAGAGTTTTTGATGGAAATTTGGATGTGTATCTTTGTTTATCACAAAATATTTGTTAAAACTATTAAGTCTATTATTTTCTTCTCTCCAAGTTATATCTATATTTTCAAAAGTGAATATTTAAGGTATTTTTTGTTAAATTTTCCATACGTCAAATGCTCTAAATTTCCATGTGTTTCTCAACTACTGAGTTGGTTTTCAGTAGCTTGATTCCATTTAGTTGCTATAACCATTAAATGTGGTTGTTACTGAATATTTTCTCTACTCAAAGAATCTGGAATGCAAATTTTACTTCTATGAAAGTTTCAGGATTAAGAATAAGATTCCATTCAGTTGCTATAACCATTAAATGTGGTTGTTCATGAACATTTTTTTTTTACTTAGAAAATATGGAATGTAAATTTTACTCTTCTTGGCATGTTTAATTTAAAAATCAAAGTTTGTGAAGAGAGCTTCTCATCCAACAAAATTTGACTCTATTGGTTTCTTGATATTTTTGGTTAACACCTTCTTCATGGCTGAAGCATCAATTCCAAGAAAAAACTTTTATTTATTAGGTGTATATCCAACTTATCAATGCGATTCTAAGCAGTTTTCACTTCTTTTTCAATGGTCGAATAGTTTTTCTCGAGGGTTCCACACAAGTGAGGCAAGCTGAATAATTTACTCCTGACCTTCTAGTTGTTTGAGGATTACTTCCCATCCTATATCACTTGCATCCATTTCAACATTCTTTGGCAAACTTTCATAAATATAGAGGATAGGAAGAATTTTTACCTTCTCTTTTATCTTTTTAAGTGCTCCAGACTCCATAGTTCTGGTTTTTTTTTAGTCTTTGATTTAGAACCTTTCTATCCTAGGCAGGCTCTTTATAAAAATTACAGTCATAGTTTAGACAACCAAAGATGGGTTTTGTCTTTTATTTCATCTAGGAAATGCCATTGCGTGCTGCGATCTCGCCATTTTCAATGTGTCCAAAGAATTTAACCTTGGTCTAGAAGATTTCCATATTATTTTTTCTTATAATTAAATCACTACTTTTGAAAACTTGTTTAAATTTATGTACATGCTTAAAATGTTCATCAATTGATCTAGAAAATATCATGAGATGATAATGGTGAGCTATCATGCTAGGGTATCTAAGATATTTGTTTTGGGGGGTTTTGTTTTAATTTTTGGAGGATCAATGTCTCAAACATATTTAAATCAGTGATGACTAAAGTTGTTGAATAATACTAATATTAACCAAAGGGCTGCTATTAAAATCCGCACAGTGATTTAGCTTATATGGTGATGAGTAGAAACAAAAAAATGTTATGACTATTATAGTTTTCAAATAGAAAATTAAATAACCATAAGTAAGAAAACCTTCAAACAATGTTAAGAAAGTTTGACAAAATATGCCCAAGATTACAAAGATACTGATGATTTTATGATTTAGAGGGAATTACTTTAACAAACAATTTTTATAATTCATTCTCTTTAAAGATGATCTTTTCAAAGCTTATAAGAGTGAATTGAGACTCAACTACTCCTATATATGGTTATCTTTGTAAAACTTAAGAATACGAAGAAAACAAGTGAATGAAAATTGGAAAACTTACAAGGAATATGAAACTGTATGAATCAAAATTCAGAATCCTTTGCTTTGGTATTAATGATTTAGAAAAAGCTGAGTACATTTAGTGATTACAAATGTTTCTTCAATAACTCCTTAAAGAGAATTATTTATACAATCTTAGAGATAAGAAAATATCTTAAACAAATTTACAAAAATAGATTAATACAAAATCAATAATATGAACTGATAGTCGATTATTTTGGTGTTGAACTGTTGGTGACTGTTGAATGTTGCTGAGTTGTTGATGTCTGTCCCTAGAAATGTTGATTGTTGTTTGATCCTCCTTTTAGTCAAGTAAATTAGTTAACTGTTCCCAGCGTTTCTTATCTGGGATAGATAACTTAGTCACCCTTCCATAAACCTCATCCATTTCCATATATTTAGTAAACGTGGGTTTCACTAAAAATATATGTCTAATTTCATTTAGGATGGAAAAGGTATCTCTAAGTACATTCAACACAACCCTTGGTGTTGCTTCACCTTTTATGTTTGAAACTGTAGCTGCATTGGTACTAACCTCATGAAGTTTTCAAACATAGTCCTCAATGGGCATTAATTTATCATTTATCACCAGCATAGAGGGAAAACCCTCGCTGGTCAAGGGTTCCAACTTACTGAAAAACGTTGAACTATAACATTAACACTGCTGCATTTATCCTCCAACTGAAGAATGAGATTTCAATAGCTTCCTGAGCTTTTTCCAACAAATCCTTTTGATCAGAGATTATCCTCATATGAGGCGAGATATCTTTGATTGATTCAGTATTCTCTTCCCTAACATTTCCTTCACTAAACCCAATTTATTTCCAAGGTAAGATTCTTTAATTTCTTTATGCAATACTTCAATTTGACTTTTTTCCCTTTGCAGCTCAGTTGCATGTGAGAACTGTATGTAATTGCTTTCATGTGTTGTAATGTCTTCATTTGATCCTGCAATTTCTTCATTTCTTCTATCTGAATAGACAGATTCTGCACAGCTCCTACTGTTGTTCCTGTAGTTGTTGATGTGCCTGATGCAGAAGCTGTAGTTATAGAGACTGCTTTAAAAGTAACTACATCCATTGGAATATTGGCCCTTTTTACAGTTTCCTCTTTCTCTTTGACAAGTTTCTCCATTTTCTCCTCCCTTTGTTTTATTTGAGGATTTTGTTCCATGATGAGCTTCATCATGTCAGATTTTTGAGTTTCAGTTTCTTCAGTCTCTTTAGTCATTGGGTCCTCTGAAGCTCGCAATTTTAGTTGCTTCCTTAATGCTGAAATCTTAGTATTTTGTCTTGACAATTTCTTCTGCAGTTTGTTAGGTTCCTATACCAATAGGAGTCATAATTTTTGAATGACTAAGATTAAACCTGTAATATGTACATACCTTTGCTTATCCAAATGTTTTCCATATTCAAGAAAAAATTAAACAATGTAAAGAGGGTATGCCCTAAAAGAAAAATGAAAAGGACAAAAATAATATAAAGGTTAAAAAAGATGAAAAATATGAACCCCAATAAAAGAAAATAAGACCATGAAAGTGTGCAAACCAAAAATGCCACTACCATTTACTTTTTATGAAGCATAATAATGATTGTGTGCACCTAGTTATTCATGCCACAATCCATGGTAATCATATAGTTTAATCTTGGTTACTCCATGATTTGAATTTCATATTATAGGTAGAAAATAAAATATGACCAAACTGTTTAATCTTGGCAGATAATTAGATTAAGTAGAGTAAATAAAAACAGCTCAATAGTTTAATCTGAGTCTTTGGATATAATAAGATTATCCTTAGATAGCTTACTTTTGTAAAAGAAAAGAAAATGTTTTTATAAGGGTTTTCGAGCTTAAGTGCACCCTAATAAAGAGAAGAAAAATGGTAGGATGAGTAGGTGGGTAAGTAGAAGAATGGTTGTAGAATTGTGATGATTGTTAGATAAAAGCATATTCATCATCAAAGTTCTAAGTATGGATAAAATTGTGCATGTCTCAAATCTACAAAGTCAAATTGATTAACCTCCCTCACTCATTACACCTTTCACATAACTAATTTCCAAGAAAAGTCTTAAGTACCTAAAATCTTAAGTCAAAGGGGCTCAGAGCATTTCTTTGATTTCTGAAGGGAACGGACTCTCGGCCTAATGACTTATAGGTTCTAAGTACTAAAAGGCCCCTCATGAATATTCACCCCCTTTAAAAACACTAAGATTCCCCAAAAATCCCCTTTTCCTATGAAAAACATTATTTTCCTAAGGAAAAGTCATTCCCCCCTAATAAACCCCTTTCTCTAAGGATAAGACCTTGTTATCCTAGAAAAAGTGATCACCTCCCATCAAAAAATCCCTTTTTCCAAAAAAACCCACAAGAACAACACTAAGCCTAAGTTATAATGTGTTTATAAAAGCAAATAAATTATGAATACACATTTAACTTAGCGCTAAGTTATTTTCCGCTTTCAATTCATATTAACTTTAACTTTGTATATTAAAATCCCAAAAAAAAAATATAACCCTTCCTCTATATCATTATAAATAAAACCCTTATATTGATACCTCGCTTCACAAAGTTTGAAACATAAACTTTATACTAAAACCCTACCCCGATAAAATGAATTAATTGATTAATTCGCTGTTAATTAATAATCAACCTCTGCCAATGAAATCACCCTTGATGCCCTTAACCCAACATAATCTGTGATTAATTAAAACCCTTTACTCTTAAACCTTCATCGGACCCCTCCATTAAGCTTCATGACAAAACTTCGCCCCGATCACCGTACGATCAGGCCCCCTTCGATCCAACAGTGGACGATCATATTGGGTGGCCTCCGAAATCTGACCTTTACCTGCCCGATATGGGTGGTTTTCTAGCTGGGGCCCGATGCTACGTGGCACCCGATGAATGGAATTGGGTGGCGTCCCCCCAAAACCACTCTAGCACAAAAGCTGTGCGATCAAACCCGCTTACCGCCTCCTGCTAGACGAAAAAACGTCCCATCTCTCGCTAAAAGCCAAATGTACCTCTTCCCATAAGCCCGCCAAATAGTTGACTTTATGAATAAAACTAAAAAATCTCATTATTTTTTGTTTTATCGTGGAAAAAGACGCTTGGCCTCCATGCAAGCTATAGACTATGTACAACTGCCAACCCACGTTCGACCGCCAACTTGTAGAAGCCGCTAAACTTCCAGTCCACTCTTCAGTCACCTACACCTCCTGTAATTGTGCAAAGTCGTCCATCAGCCCATTCAGAGCCAAAACTAGGTATTTATTCAAATTCACCAAGAAACTGTGTCTCATTCCCAAACCTGTTACTCAATTGCTTTAAGTTATTAAGTAATTAAGTAAACGAATTGCCCAGAAACCCCAAACTACTCTGAGTTGAACCAAATTGCTCCAATTTGACTGAAAACCCTTTTTCCCCATTCTTAAATCCACAAGAACTAAGAATGGCCACTCCCATCGCCATGGATGTCCGACCACTTTCCACTCCCCACCTGGATTTAGACCATCTCCCTTTGGCGGACAAAGACTTCCAAATCAAGGACACCATTGTCCAGGAATCCCCACTGAAATTATATTGCCAGTACAGAGACCAGTGCTTAAACCATCAGACAAAATAGGTCTTTGGGAGTCAAATTTGTCTAAGTACCAATTCCCTAGAGTACATATCTTTCTCGAAATTGTTCATTATTGCCATGCAAAAATACAATCTTAGCCAAAGAGCAGTGACATCCCTTGACCACACTGTACTTTTCACCATCACTGCTGAATCCATCAATGAAATGTTGCAGTTGCAACCAGGACAAAATCTGAATCCCATTTCTATTGGAGACCTACTAGACAAATTCCCCAAGATTACTACTGCTAGACTTGCTGAAATGTTCCAAACTTTTATTATGGAAGAGAAACATATCCCAAATGATCCTCCCCCATACATGTGGACCATAGTTTCCAAACTTGGCCAAGACATTGTGTCAATGATATCTAGTGTCTTAGGCTATACTACCAGTGAATATGTTGATGAAATCATTATTGCCTTCATGTCAATTTTCACCCCTGGACAACCCCCTGCCATCATGTTTAATTATGCCAAATTCATAGCAGATAAAATGCATGATCAATTCATGAGAATGGACAATGAAAGAGTATTTAAGTACTCCTCTGTTCTGTATCATTTTTTCCTTTACTATCAAGCTAATAAATTCTCATTCCCTCTGCAAAAGCTTGATACCAGAGGCAACTCCGGGTCAGTAGTCTTTTGGGCCCCTTTGATCCACCAATATGACTCTCCATATACTTACACAAGCTTCATAGGCCTTTTTGTGCATCCAGTAGCTACCATGCTATTAGGAAGTCCTCTCCCAAGGATCAGTTCAAATATCAGAAGGATCCTACAACTATCTAAACAACACAAAGTGGGAGATTGGTACTTGTACCAAAATCACACTGAAGTCAGAATCTATCGTTGTGAGTTAGCACCATACAAACTGCCCACATACATCCCAATGAGGTTATTTGCTTTGGAGTACTATAGGCAGATAATAAACTCAGATGAGGTACCTTTTGTAAAGGCCAAGAAGAAGGCCCAACTTAGAATAAAAGACTAGCTAGGCCCCTTTGTATGCAATAATAGAGAAGTTGGAAGAGAAGCTGATCAAATCCTTCAAAGGTTCAAACTGAAACAAAACTTCATATGGAGATATGACCCCTTTGACTTCTTCTGCAATAGAAGACAGAAAAACAAATTGTCTCCTTACATCCACCACGAAATTCCTGAGATAGAACAATATGAAAATCAATTGAAATGGGTGGAAAATACTCTAGTGGACAGAGATAGCACTAAAGTTGCTATCAATAATGTATTAATTGATCTAGAGAGGAGACTTGATGAAGATTCTTTCATACAGGTACCAGAAGAATCCCAAGCCCAAAGGGAAACATAGGAATACAATGAAACACAAGAAGAAGAAGAACTTCAGGAGCAAGAAGAGTCAGAGCAACCAGACTTATCAGAAAAGTTGCCTCAAACAACACAACAAGAACACATCATGAGTACCCGTCCTATTGTGTAGACTCCTCTAAATGAGGAGATGAACCCCAAAAGAGACAAGGAGGAGGCCACTCCTTTTGGCAGACCAATTGCATAGACTTATGTCAAGAGGCAAAGGTTAAATCCGTTATCAGAGCAAGAATACACAGAAGAAACAGTTGGAAACACAAGCACAGAAAGGGTAGAGAGCAGGCAAGCTACTCCATCTGGAGGAACACAAGAAACTTTCATTACACCCACTCAGGTGATGGAAATACAACAAAGTATGGAAGTATCCTCATTCAGAGCTCCAGCTAGCCAAGACCAAGATATTAGATAAAAGTACAAAGAGATAAAGGTTGGGAATGAAAAGCTGAAGGCTCAAAGCTATGCACAGTACCTCATAATGGCTGCCACCAATAAAACAAGGCTTATGTCAGCCTTTGATGTAAAGGAAGGTAAAATGAAATGACTTACATGAAGTCTACTGTGCAGCAACCAAGGTCAATATCTAACTATTTAAAGATAGATTTTGAAGTGCTGGAAAAGGATATACATACTATTGACCAGATTGAATTGCATAAACAAACAGGAGAAATTGTGTATTCCACATTAACCAGCAAAGCCATTGCAACACATTAGTTACAAAATTCGCTGAATAATATATCGGTGCAATTCCAACTAGAGAAGGCCTCCTCACAGGCTAAGGATACAAGAATCAAGTCCCTGGAGGACTTAATCATTGAGTTGGGACATGATCCCAAAGATGTAAAGGATACAGAGAGATTAATAAAGAAAAAGAATGATGACATAGCTGCCTTGAAAAAGCAGCTCAAAATTCCACCATTGCATCATCTACAAACAACAGAAGTATTAGAAACTCAGAAGGAATAGGAGTTTATGGAATTTGTTCTTAAGTTAAATGATCAATTGAAAGAAATAGAGAAGGAGCTGGGCAACTCAATTCAGTCTAAACAGAGTGAGTTGACCACCACTCCACAGACTGTTATTCCTACAGTTTCCACTGCAGTTCCTTCAACCTTGGCAGCAACACTCGCTCTAATATCCCCATCTATTACAGCCATGCCAATCATAGCAGAATCCACAAGTGCAGGTACATCTACAGACAAGACAACGGAATTGTCAAAGCCATGGAGGAAATGACCATCCAGGCTACAAAGCTTAAAAGACTTGAGGAAAAAGCGTCTAGCTTAGAAACTGAGTGTAAGTTAGCACAAATACAACAAAAAGAGGAAGCATAGAAAAACCTGAGGATGAGTGAGAGGAGAAAGTTCCTTGAAAAGGATTTGACATTGCAACAACCATTAGGACAAATAAAGGAGATGCTCTGGGCCAACATCATTGACTCTATCAATTATGTTTGGCCATCAATTCAAGTAATTTTTTAGGAAACAGAACTGGTGAAAGTGGCCACTGAAGCAATCCAAAAGACAAAGGAAGACCTGGGAGACTAGCCTAAGCAGGCCAACCAACTTATCACTTTCTTGAACAACAAGAGCAGGTATCAACTAGATGAAATTGGCATAGAGGATAGAACCAAAACCATCATAGAAATAAAAAAAGGTTCTGACTAAAATGAACCTTATGATCAATTTAGAAAAAAGATGCCAAAGCATGCAGGCAGAGATTGAAAGATTCATGGTGAAGTTTGGAATTTTGAGGGAAAAAGGCCTTCCCAGTCCTATGGTCATCAATGACAAGCTTATGACCCAATAGGACTATGTTGATAGATTACACAAGTTGGTCAAAGACCAAGAAAGCACTTCAGGAGTTAAAGTGTTGCCCATAGGAAAGGTATTGTATGATAATTTGGAAAATCTGTTTTTCCTGGAGCATGAGGTAAAGCACCTGTTTGCCAATAAGGCAAAATTTTCTAAATATACTGAAGCAGATGAGGTCTACAGAAAGATGCTTAAAGTAAAGTTACTTGAAGATGAATGGTGGGTAAAATTGACAGATTTACTATAAAGTTACCATAGTGAAATAGCAACTAGATGAAAAGGTAAAACATGGTCAACAAGTAGCAGGTAAAGAGTATCATTAGGTTGATGACAAAAAGTGATTCCAACACACAAATATCAGTCAACTGAAAGAGCCAAATTCAAAATACAAACAACCAGAACAATCACAATAAAAGGGACATCAAGAAGCATTTTTCCATCTGTCTCTATCTTCATGTTGAAGATATTTTTATTTTCCTAAAATAATTCCCAAGCTGTTATGGGATATTTTGTATAAATGCTTCATATTTTGAAGTATTAGGTGTGGATTCAAAAACATTTCTATATACTATTTTCTCATATGTAAAAGGCTATTGTATCTAAGGCTGCACTGGCTTTGCTGGATCATGGAATAAAGCTCAAATTTCACAAGATTCTTGTGCAAAATGGAAATCAAATAAGTATTTTCTCTCATGTGTATTATTGTTTTTCCTTATGTTTCTTAATAATCATATGTATTTCTATGAAATATGAATGGTAAACAAGGAATATTATTTCAGAGTTTGCTTTACTGCACTCTGTCTTAACTGTTTACATTATTAATGTTTTCTACTAAACTATCTTAGCAAGGGAATTCTTAATTTCTCCTTAGCTTCCGTAGTTTTCCTTCTGGTCTATGTAACAAAGGATTCTTAATTGCCCTTTGTTGATGATCACTACCTATTCCTCCTTTTGACCTAGGTCCACGGATTCTCAAGTGCCCTTTACTTTGGTTAGAATCATTCCATCTATCAGCTCTCAAAGATATGCCTTTTGTTTTGCTAGCCTGCCCTGTGAAGTTCCGTTTGATAACCTGATCCAGTTGTGCCATCCTTTTCTTGACTCCATAGCTGATATTTTTCTTAGATCCCTCAGCGAGAGGTGTAGGATTGATCTAAAGATCAGCCAGAAAAGCCAGAAAAGCCAGAAAAGCGGAACTGGCGGAAAAGACGGAAAGCCGGAACTGCCGGAAAAGCCAGAATTGCCGGAAAAGTCGGAAATGCCGAAAATACTAGAAAAGCTGGAATTGCCAGAAAAGCCAGAACTGCCGGAAATGTCGAAAAAGTTGGAAATGCTGGAAAAGCTTGAAATGCTGAAAATGTCGGAAAAGTTGGAATTGCCAGAAAAGCCAGAAAATCCGGAAAAGCCAGAAAAGCTAGAACTGCGAGAAAAGCTGGAACTGCCGGAAAAACTGGAATTGCCAGGATCGCCAGAACTGCTGGGAACAATCGGAATTGCCGTAACTGTCGGGAACAGGCAGAACTGCCAAAACTGCCGAGAATTGCCGAAACAGCCGGAGCATATGTCTCTGAAGGAGAGCAGCATGCAAGGGATAACTAACTAACATTGGGACAGTTGTATGGTACTTAGTAGCAAATACACCAAGCATGCAATTTTACAGCTAGCATGCAACAACAAGCATGCTAAGGAAAACAAGCATGCTAGGGACAACAAGCAAGCAAGGGACAACAAGAAAGCAAGGTGCAGCCAACACATAGGTTAGGATGGCAACATGGTGTAGCAATAGCACTTAATGTAGTACATTGATGGGTACAATCATGATTAATGAAGCGTGATGAGATGCAACATAATGATGATGGGTGCAGCATGGTGCAACGTGGTGAGGTGTAGCATGATGACGAAATGCAGCACAACGAATATGAAGGAGTCACCTTGGAGAATTAGTTGAAGCAGCATGTCTTCAACTGATCTCATGTATCATCTTCTTAGAGATGATCTCTGCTCTTATCTAGATAAGTCAAAGTGTTGACTTCTGTTGTAAACGTACTATCTATCTATCTCTCTCTGCTCAACTATTGAAGAACATATAAGAAGAATTGATCAAGGGTTTCCCCAGACTGGGATTTTTCCCTGGCTAGCGCCACATCTTGTGTCCTTTTGTCTTGGTTTGTCTTCTGCGATTTATGTTTATGTTCTATCTGCAGTTTACTTTAATGCTGATGTGATTGCTAATCTGGAAAATATATGGAGCTAACTATGAAAATTGAAATAAATTGCTCTAAGCATAGAACATACCTAAAATCAAGATGGGATTAGAGTTGAGGTTAAGACAATGCCCAAGCAAGAGTGAAAGAGAAATCACCAAAGACAGTTGGGAAAGGACAAAAGGATCAGTGGATTCCTCATCCCTCTTCAAATTCACCAAGGGTGAAGTTGAAGCAAAGAATATTATCAGAATGGCACAGTGGAATATGGCCTACCTGAAGATTACTTCATTGGAAGACCAGATCTTAGGGTGGAAGGAAAGGCAGATAACTAGTTCGGCCGTTATGCGAAGTGTCTGAATGGCAGGGACACATCACTTGATGATGATAACAGTCATTCCAGGGACATCTTCAATGATCAAAGGAATGACAGGTAATGCAAGTCATCAAGGAAATGGCCGACTCTTCATAAAAAGCAAGGAACCCTAGGTATGAAGAATCAAAAGTTGTTTTTGATAAGATAAAGAAGCGTTATCTTGTATTGGCCCTCTCCTTTAGATTCTTTGGGAATCTGGCTTATAGATTGTAGTGCTTCAAGGCACTTCATCGGATAGATGGGTTGACTCTCTAATTTGGTAGAGATGGAAACAATCGTGGGATTATACTTGGAGTCGATACTACCTATCCCGGAAAGGGTGTAGGGAATGTTAATTTTCAATTGAATAAGGGTAACTCGATTTATTTACAAAATCTCTTTTATGTACCTGATCGCAAGAAGAACCTTGTGTCCATCTCGGAAATGGAAGTCAAAGGTTTCAGGGTGGCATTCATCGATGGAAAGGTACATGTTAAAAAATATAATTTCCAAAGATGCTTTTTCTCATGGGTTTAGGGTTGGCAATTTGTATCAAGTTTAGGATGGTCCATTAGGGATCATTTCAATTGACATATTGCATCTATAACACCGGAGGTCTACCTATGGGGCCCGACCTAAGGTGAGTCAAATGGTGATAGGGATGTCTGAATTCAAGTAGAGCATGAAGGTACATGTCTAAGATGTACCGAAGGAAAATCTTATAAGGGGACCATTCCCTTCATGCAGTAGGTCCACAGGTTTGGAACAACCTGAGGAGTTTGAGATTCATGATCGGGAATCTTATGTATACAGGTGGAATAAAGCCCTCTATGGCTTGAAGCAAAACACCCTGGGCGTAGTATGAAAGGATTGATAGTTGTCTGATGAAGCTGAGATTCACTAGGATTGAAACCGATCCAAACCATTACCAAAAGGTTGTGGATGATAGACCTCTCATACCAGCACCTTATGAGGACGACCTATTTCTGATAGGTGTAGACCCTCTCATTTGCAGAAGTAAGAGGGAGTTGGATTCCAGATGTGGCATGATAAACTACAAGCTTGTGACTACCTCGAGGATCTTAACTTTCAGAAGTTATATGGTAGTGATGTCGGACCAGATTTGGGAAATGCCTCTGAGTTTCATAAACTCATTCGCGTTGATGTTCTTGGTGAACTTCTGTTTGGACATATGTTTTGCAGTTAGCATGGTGAGCTCATATGTGGTTGAGCCTCACTGGATTGGTGCCAAGAATATTCTGAGATATCTTCAAGGCACAATCTCTCATGGATTGAGATACACTGCTAGAAATATGAAACTGCATAATTATTCGAATGCTGACTGCGCAGGCAGTGTGGAGGATCACTAGAGCACTTCTCAGTGCTAGTTCTCTTTAGATTCTACTTCGATATCATGGATGAGCAAGGAGCAGAAGTCTGTTGCTATAAGCACCGCCGAGACCGAATACATAGCTACGAGTATGATCTCGTGTGAAGCTGCATGGTTGCAGAAGCTCTTAAGTGGGCTGTTTATACACATGATGAATACCACTGTGATTCTCTGTGACAACTAGAGGGGGGATCCAATTATTGAGGAATCCCATATTCGATGATTACTCCAGTAGATAGACACCAGATACTGCCTTATCTGCGATATGGTAAGTCGATGAGCGAGGAGGCTCCATCACATTGAGACTGATGTACAGGTTGCAGACATTTTGTTAAAGCCCCGAGGAAAGGTCAAATCTGTGACTTTTTCGAATTACTTGGAGTTGTTGAGAGACCTTCTTATAAGGGTCCTGCATGTTGCATGCATTGAGCTCTGGGAGCTTTGGGGAGCTTGGGGTACTTACTGGAGCAACATACGACCACAAGGTGACTCACCCTTCCCTGGTGGTGCGCTATGAACAAGATGATTAGTTCTTCTGTGGGCCGGGATGATTAGTTCTCCCATGGAAACTATGGAACAGGATGATTAGTTCTCCTGTGGGCCGGGATGATTAGTTCTCCCGTGGTAACTGTGGAATAAGATGATTAGTTCTCGTATGGGCCTGGATGATTTGTTCTCCATGGCAACTATGGAACGTGATGATTAGTCTCCGTGGCATCCAATGATAGGATGATTCGTTCTCCTGTGGACAGGATGATTAGTTATCCCGTCGAGACATCCTACCCATGCAGTCTGGGATTCATGGGAAGTACCTCTCATCTGATCAATGAGCAGGGAAATGAGGATAGGGACCATAGTAGTACTATCGATGGATGCATCGGTGTATCTACTCTACTCCCTATGCTAGGATGACCTCCATTGATTTGGGATCAATGAAACTGATCTGGGATCAGTATGAGTGGTTTGAGACACTCTCTTGTGACATTGATTTGGGATCAATGAAACTGATCTGGGATTAGTATGAGTGGTTTGAGACACTCTATTCTGACATTGATCTGGGATCAATGAAACTAATATGGGATCAGTATGAGTGGTTTGAGACACTCTCTTATGATATTGATCTGGGATCAATAAAACTGACTTCGAGTCAATAAGAGTGATGTGACACACTCTTCAGATGAAACTGACTTCGGGTCAGTAGAGAATGGTATGATCAATTCTTGATCAATTCTTCTTCTTCATGATTCAGCAAAGCAGAGCAAAGCATAGCTCAGCAGATCAAAGCAGAGCAGAGCTCAACAGATCAGAGCAGAGCAGAGTAGTGCAAGGCACTGATGGCAGAGATAGTACAGTCAGACATATGGATCAACGGATGGAGTTCTCCCTAATTGAGAGGGAGTGTTAAACTTTGCAACTAGGGCCAAACTCCATGTGGGTCATCTTATTTATGGTAGCTAATATTTTTCTTGGATTCCTCTCATCGAGAGGTGTAGAATTGATCTAAAGATCAGCCGGAAAAGTCAGAAAAGCCGAAATTGTCGGAAAAGCTAGAACTGCCGGAAATGCCAGAAATGCTAGAAAACTCGGAACTACCAGAGAATCAGAAAAAGTAAGAAAAGGCGGAAAATCCAGATTGTCGGAAAAGACGGAATTTCCAGAAATGCCAAAAAAGCCAGAAATGCCGGAAAAGACGGAAAAGTCGGAACTGCCAGAAAAGCCGGAAATGCCAGAAATGCCGGAAAATCTAGAAGAGTGGGAAAAGCCGAAACTGCCGGAAAAGCCGGAACTGTCGAGGCTGCCGAAACTGTCGGGAACAACCGGAACTGTCGAAAATAGTCGGAACTGCCAGAACTATAAAGAACTGCCGAAACAGTGGGAGCATCTATCTCCGAAGGAGAGTAGCATGCAAGGGACAACTAACTAACATTGCGACAGTTGTATGGTACTTAGCAGCAAATACACCAAGAATGCAATGTCACAGCTAGCATGCAAGGGAAAACTAGCATGCAACAACAAGCATGCTAAGGACAACAAGCATGCTAGGGACAACAAGCAAGAAAGGGAAAACAAGCAATCAAGGTGCAGCCAACACATAGGTCAAGATGGGAACATGGTGCAACAATGGCACATAATGCAGTACAGTGATGGGTACAATCATGATTAATGAAGCATGATGAGATGTAGCATAGTGATGATGGGTGTAGCATGGTGCAGCGCGGTGAGGTGCAACATGATGATGAAATGCAGCACAACGAATATGAAGGAGTCACCTTGGAGAATTAGTTGAAGGAGCATGTCTTCAACTGATCTCATGTATCATCTTCTTAGAGATGATCTATGCTCTTATCTAAATAAGTCAAAGTGTTGACTTCTGTTGTAAACATATTATATCTCTCTCTCTTTCTGCTGAACTATTAAAGAACATATAAGAAGAATTGATCAAGGGTTTACCCACATTGGGGTTTGTCCCTGGCTAGTGCCACATCTTGTGTCCTCTTGTCTTGGCTTGTCTTCTGCGATTTATGTTTATGTTCTATCTACAGTTTACTTTAATGCTGATGTGATTGCTAATCTGGAAAAGCTATGGAGCTAACTGTGAAATTTGAAATAAAATTCTCTAAGCATAGAACATACCTAAAATCAACAAGTTAGTTCTATCCATCTGTTCCCAGAGTTCCACCATCCAACTTTAGTTTCAAAATCAAAATCCCATAGGCTCTAAGAACTAGCCTAAAATCTTATCTAAAAACAAAGTTAAATTATAAAGAGAGAGCCCTCTCTGGACTTACGGCTAGATCCTAAGTCTAAAATATTGGTTTTTGGTTATCTCGGATGATGCCCTCTTTGAATAACTTCAAGGGAAATTCTGAGTGATAACATAGTGGCGACCATACTGGGGATCGAACCCAGAATCTCTGGTTTCGCAGACTAGATCCTCAGTTTTAATAAACCTTTGAGATAATTGTAAATCATTATTTTATGCCTCTTAAATGATTTGTTTGAAGTTATTCATAAGCTTTATAAAAAGAAGATAATTGAAAAAGCTTGAAATCCTGGCTTCAAGGAGAACTCACTATACTAGGGCCACCCCAGGCCCAAACCCTACCCTAGTATGTGATAATGCCAACCTAATTTCGAGAAGACCTAGAAGAGAAGAAAGTCCAGTCAGCCCTACACCTTCAGTTAAAGCAGAGTCATGTTCGAATGAATTTCTGTTTTTAGAGGAACTCCCTTTTGACGCTACTTTTGATTTGTCCTTGTTTAAAACCCAATCTGAAACTGCTCTTGATAAGATTCTTTTAGAACCTGAATTCATTACATATCTCGAAATACAAAGGGCAAACCAACCAATTGGTGAGTATGTTTTAAATTCACCTAAGTCATCCTCTATTATTGTTGAAATCCCTAAACTTTTTGAAACAGTATCCACTGCTTTCAATTCACCATCATTTCCTTCCATTTCTGAGATCGTTTCCCAACCTCCATTCATACCATCACTTCCTCACCAACCTATCATTACCCATCAAACACCCATAATTCTCAGTTCTCCACCAACTATTGTATCATTCCCTAATACCTCAACTCCCAGTTCTCCATCCACTATTGTATTATCTCCGAGAACCTCAACCCCACAACCTAGCCCCACTCAGCTTAGAGCCATGGCGAACATATATGCTCCTTTAGTACTACCTGCCCCATTGGGTGTTATGCCACAAGATTATCAGAGTAAAATTATCCTGTTTAATGGCACTGTTGAGCCTCAACTTTGCACCTTCCTACACACCCTCTTAACCCTCATTCTCCACTCACTTCACTCATCCAGTAGTTAAATCATTGCATTATAGTCTAAAAAGGACTGTTTATATTGTTTTCTAACTATAATGATGTCTGTTGTTTGGTTTAGTCTTTTGTTCATGCAGCTGCGGAAACTTGTCAGTTTCCGCAGCCAGCACAGGTTTTCGTAGCCAGCACAGGATTTCGCAGCGATTTTGTTAAAAGCTGTGCTCCAGGTGTCTCCTGAAGGAACGGGCTACATGGGCAAGCTCCAGATGGCATGTACATGGATCGTGTCCCTTCGAACCGGCCAAATCATCCATTAGAGGCCGCGGTCAACCAAAGTCAAAGACGTGGCCAACCAAAGAGTTCAGCGGTGGCACGTCACTGTTATGGGCACGTGAATGATACGTGGCCTAGTTCCTAGCTCACGGAGGCTCCAGCGCACCTAGAGATCGTTCTTGAACAATGAATCTAACAGCCAACCACTCCGAAGATTTAAGAAGCATAACGACAGTTACACTAGATTTCGGCTGAAGAGATCTACATGTCTATGGCACGCAGTTAATAGCATAGTAGTTGATTAGTTAACTGTAGAATTTTTACATTATAAATAACGCGTTGTCAAACGCTGTAAAGAGACTTTTGATGCATAGAAATTCCGAACTGTTTATGTAATTTCCGCACGCTGTTGGTTATCTTATCACCCCACTGTTTTATATGCTGTTGATTTAAATACATGAGAAGACTTTTCTGAAGATAGCCGTGTGATTATTTGATTGGCTGAAGCGGCAGAGGGCCCCTGCACGCTGAAGCCCTGTACAATGTTTGTTTAGTTCATTATGTTTTTGTTTTATTATTAGCTTGTACATAATATGCTTTATGTTTCTGCTGTTAATATCTTTACTTTTGTTTTCTTAGAGCTGTAAACTGATCAGTGTTTTTTTCAGGTTCTCTTAGGCAGCCCGGGCAATCTTTCATTTTTTAATAACTTTTGGCATATGTGATCATCTTGTCCTTCCTGCTAACCTTTATTTTCTGCAGTTTACATTCGGCATTGTCCTTTTCAAGTTGTTATTTGTTTATTTCTTTTTCTGCTTGTTAGATATCATACTGCTTAACAATTTATGATTTCTTTCTGTGGTCAAATGACTATATCAGCAGGAGATCAGAAGATTACTAACTGTAGTGTGATTAGTTGTCATATTACTTACTCATAGTTGCTTTCCATAAAGTAGATTGAGCTGAATGGTAAAGAACTAGAAGAGTCTAAGTAGTGTGATTAATTTATTTTTACATTTAGTTATCATACTGCTTGTTATGTTCATGATTACTTCCCCAAGGTAGATTGAGCTGAGGGGTAAAGGTTTGAGAATTCAAGTAGTGTGATTAGTTTCCTTATGCAATTTAATTTCTTGAACAATTAAATATCATATTGCTTGTTATGCTCATAATTACTTCTCCAAGGTAGATTGAGCCAAGGGGCAAAGGATATAAAAAGCTCAAGTAGTGTGAATTAGCTGCTTTACTTTAAGTTTGAGTTGTTTTTCAAGTTTTTGCTTCCTTTTGATTTTCAGCAGCAAGGATACTAGGCCATTGCCATTAGTTCGCTTTTTGATGCATTTTGTTTTCTCTTAAGAATTGATTTCATTTCAGTTACTGTAAAGCTTTCTTTTGAGCATTTTTCAAGTTTAGAAATCATCACCATTTACACTCCACACACTTCACACTCACTTTCATCACCACACATTAAGAAAAGAATAAATCCAAAACAAAATAAAAACCTTAAACGACAAAAGCCTAAGGAAATGGTTATCTAAGTACATATAGTACACCTCACTTCGTCAGTTTACGAACCCCGGGTTGACAATATAAATAGCAATTTAGATCACACTAAATTGACCAAACAGGCACATGATCCCACACAGCACATTAGCATACAAGAAAAATGACAGACCATTTCGATTTACATGAAATTGACATTGGATATGTCCAAATGAGAATTTTTGCCCAAACTCTAGTAGGAGATGTGAGAACATGGTTTAGATCTCTGCCTAACAATAGTATAGATAGTTTAAAAGATTTTTACTAGCAATTTTTAAATAGGTGGGAGAAGAAAAACAACCCTCTTCAAATCCTTTCTGAATATGAAAACATTAAGAGGGGACCAAACGAAATAGTTCAGGACTACTGTACTAGATTTAACAACATATATAATGCCATACTAGTAGATCTTAGACCCCCGCCTGGTTTAGCTTTAATTAGATCCCTTGATGGATTTTATAGACATGGATTTTCAACTTAGAGAACAAAATCCCCCTACTTTAGAAGAGCGTTGTTGTGAGTGTGGAGACCAACCTGCTAGCAAAGAGAGCTAGGATTAGAAATTAGAGGAGAATCCCAGTTAAAGATGAAGCTTCATCTTTAGACCTTAAAATAAATGTTCTTACCAAAAGTATGGAGACACTTATGAAGAGGATAGACAGTATGGAGAGAAAGCCTCAGTGGGATAATCAACAGGCTCCTCCAGTAAGGAATCCAAATTTTAGGAAAAACCAAAACCAGAACACTGGGAAGAATGGACTTGACCAAAACATTAGGCCTCCTTTCCAAGAGAATTATGCTGAAACTTCACATTCAGATGACCCTTAACTAGACACTCAGATAAATCTGATGGGATTGGATGAAGAAGATACAGTCTTCCTAACTCAAGATGATCAAGAACTGCATATGCTGTAGCAATTGCAAACCCAATCTGGGGAATCATTCAATTACAAGCAAGGGTATGACTCTGCTATCTTTGAAGTGCATAAACAGTGCAATTTGAGGAGAAAAAAGAACACTAATGCTCCATACGAAAACAAGAAAGCAATACCAAGTCAGCCTAAAAAGATTAAAGCAGCTCCCATCACAAAAACTATCCAAATCCTCTTTAGACCAAATCAGAACACTCCCAGTCCCACCCTTGAAGATATAACCAATGACCAACCTTCTGATGAGCAACCTTCCACTTCAGTTCCCTCCAAAGAAACAGGGGAACAACCTCTAGAAACTGTGTTACAAAATCCACTAAAAGAGACTCCAAACACTAAAAAGGAGAACAAAATACTCCAAACCCTGCTGTTCAAATTCCAAACATTCCAACAGACAAATCCCCTTTGCCCTTCAATCTGGGAGTAGAGGTGGCCAAACTGAAAATATTACTTCCTTTAACAGAACTGATTAAACATGAAACTTACAAATCTCAAATAAGAAAATCTTTAAACTTCGTTGAGAATGAAGATCCTGTGAATTTATTTGATGATCAACTTGAATTCATTTTTGGTCCTGATGTAAATGGAAAGCCAGTGGAAGGAGGGGTACCACCCTTCTACATTATCCTTAACATTCACGATAAAATCCTACACAATGCCATGCTAGACTATGGGACTTCACACAATCTAATGCCTAAATCTGTTATGGAGAAGTTAAACTTGGATATCACTAGACCTTACAAAGGCCTATTTTCATTTTATTCAAGCCAAGTTAAGTGCCTAGGACTTATAAAGGACTTGTGTGTTTCCCTAGTTTAGTACCCTGCTAAGACCATTCTTATGGACATAGTTGTTGCTGATATACCACCTAAAAAAGGCAAGCCACTGACAGAGTTATCATAACATTCCTTGAGGCCAATATTGTATCCATATTTGGATGCCCAACCAAAATCATCACTAATAATGCAGCAACTTTCAAATCCAAGAGAATGATTGATTTTGGTAATAAGTATCATATAGCCCTAGGCCATTCTACAACTTATTACTCTCAAGGATCCTCAAACAAAAGTCTGGTTAATATCATCAAAACATTGTTAGAGGATAACAAGAAGACATGGAATAAAAAGCTAGTAAATGCCTTGTGGGCAGATAGGTTAACCACAAAGAAATCAATTGGTACCTCTCCTTACGAGTTGGTATATGGAATGGAAGTTGTTTTTCCTTCCTCTCTGGGAACACCATTGATGAAGCTGCTTCAAGAATGACAGGTTGAACCCAATGACATCCAAAGAAGAATCAACTAGACAATTCACTTACAACAAACCAGGGAAGAAGTGTACATCAGATCTCAAGTTGTGCAAGAGAGGATCACGAAGATCTTTGACAGAAGAACCAACGCTGAGAATTTCTACCTTGGGGACAAAGTGTTGAAATGGGACTCAAGGAGGGAAGATAAAGGTAAACATGGAAAGTTTGACTACTTATGGAAAGGCCCATATATCATTTATGCTTTCAGGCGTAATAATGCTTTCTTCCTAAGAGAAATGGATGGCACAGAAGAAGAAGGTGGACCAGTAAATGGTCGAATTCTTAAACACTATATTGAACCCAGTTATAAATTCCACTTAGCATTTGTACATATTTTACTTTCAAATGTCTAGAGTTGAATGGATGGTGAATTTTTGGAGTTAAAGCCCGAAGAGAAGGCCCTAAGCTTTAAATATTTTACTGTCATAAATAGTAATAATGCAGAAGTCTGAAGCATAAAGGAAAATGTTGCATGAAAGATCATAGTAATTCAAAAGGATACTAATCTACAAAGTTCTTGACATTTCACTAGGAAATGCCGTCCCCAAGTGGAGCCACTGTTAGGTTCCTATACCAATAGGAGTCATAATTTTGAATGACTGAGATTGAAACATGTAATATTGTAAATACCTTTGCTTGTGTAAATGTTTTCTATAATAAAAAAATGTAAAGAGGGTATGTTCTAAAAGAATAATCAAAGGAAAAAAACAACAAAAATGTCAGAAAAGAGGAAAAATATGAACCCCAAGAAAAGAAAAAAGACCATGAAAGTGAGCAAGCCAAAATGCTACTCCTAGTTTACTTTTATGCAGAATAAATGATTATGTGCAGCTTGTAATCTTTGCCACAATCCATGATAGTCCAAATGTTTGAACTTGGTTATTTCATGTTTTCAATTTCAAGTTTATAGATAGAGAATGAAAATCTGACCAAACAATGTAAACTTGGCAAATAATCAGATAGGTAAAGTTAATAAAAAGAGTTCAATTGTTTAATCTGAGCCCTTGGATGTAATAAAGTTGGATTTAGCTAGATTTCTATTGTAAAGAAAATAAAAATGCTTATAAGGGTTTGCTAGCTTAAATGCACCCTAATAAAGAGAAGTAAAAATGGTAGAATGAGTAGATGGGTAAGTAGAAGAAAGGTTGTAGAAATTTATAATGATTGGTTAAACAAAAAGCATATTGATCATTCTCATCATCAACGTTTCAAATATGAGTGAGCAAATGAGCATGGATAAAGTTCACAAAGTCAACTAATTAACCTCCCCCATTCACTTTACCCTTTTATTTTACTAATTTCCTACAAACAAAGTTTAAAGTACCAAAACCTTTAAGTCAAAGAGGCTCAGAGCATTTCTCTGACTTTTGGAGGAACCGAACCCTCGTCTCAATGACTAATAGGCAATAAGTACTAAAATCCCTTCATAAATATTCATCCCCCTTCATTTTCCTACTAAACCCCTTTTCTTAAGGTTTAAACACTATTTTCCTAGGAAAAGTAATCACCACCATATAAAATCCCTTTTTTCCAAAAAACCCACAAAAACACTTTAGCCTAAGTTATAATGCTTATATGTGAAAAACAAATAAGTCACAAAAATACATTATGCTTAGTGCAATTCATTTCTGCCATGTCCATATTAATTTCTAACTTTTATATATATTAATTCCCAATAAATACCCTTTTCTCGTATGTATTTATTAAATCCCTTACTTTAATATCCCTAGACCTAGTTTAAATATAAACTATATTTTTTCCCAAACCCTGACAAAGTCATTAATTAATCGATTCATGATTACATTAAGTAAATCCCTCCGCTAATTGTAGGAATTTACAGGGTAAGTTCCTTAGAAAGAACACCAAAAGGACACCGCTCACAACCAGATCTCAAATCAATACACCAGTATTTTTGACGTGGTTAAAACCCTCAAAGAGGGAAACAGTCCACGGCCTGAGCCAACATGGCTACTACAGGCAATTTATTAATAAAAGAATGAAAATTTACATAAGCTTCTCTCATGCACGGTTAACCTACAAATGACCCTCCATGCGCTTTAAATAGAATTCATGGACCAATCGGGTGTCAAGCACGGATCAAGTGTCGGTAATACCGAGGAGAGAATGAACCGTCGGATCACTACATATCGTGACCGTCGGATTGTAAGTTACAAAATGTACAACGGTAAAGAAACACACTTTACCTAACTCTATACGAGACCAAGTTGAACTTAACTATTTCCTATGTGTCGGAATATCCTAACATCCCCCCTTAAGAACAACTTGGGATAGGATTGAAGGATTTACAAATATGACACAATAGGAGAAGGAAGGAGGCACTAGAGCCTATCCCCCCTTAGTGACAACTTCCTGAACTCCAAGCATATATCGAAGTTTAGTGAACTTCGCCTCTGTGAGAGCCTTTGTGAAGATGTCTGCAAACTGATCATCTGTTGAACAATATTGCACTTCAAGAACATGGTCATGAATGAGCTTTCTGATGAAGTGCATGTGAAGTTCAATGTGTTTGCTGCGCTGATGCTGAACTGGATCTTTGCAAAGCTGAATGGAACTTTGATTATCACACCAAAGTGGAGTCGGATGCTGCTGCTCAAAGCCCAATTCTGATAGGATCTGACGAAGCCACAAGGCTTCCTTACTAGCTTCCACGGCACCACGATACTCTGCTTCTGCTGACGAAAGAGAAATGGCAGCCTGGTTCTTACAAGCCCATGTAATAGGTCCTGAACCAAGAGTGAAGACATAACCGGCAGTAGACTTCCGATCATCAGGGTCACCAGCCCAATCAGAATCAGTGAAACCAACTAATGGAGGAGCTGCTTTGGCACTGTAATGAATCCCAAACTGTACTATACCTCGAACATAACGAAGGATTCTTTTAGCTGCTTTCCAATGACTTTCACGGGGGTTTTGCATAAAACGAGCAACAAGGCCAACAACAAAGGAAAGGTCAGGACGAGTATGGGTTAAATACAAGAGTTTTCCTACAAGTTGACGGTATAAGGTAGAATCAACTTCAGGAGAAGTACAAGAGACTGAAAGTTTGACTCCAGACTGAAAGGGAGAAGGAGCTGGCTTACAATCTTCCATGTGAAAATGACGAAGAATATCACAAGCATACCTGGACTGGGAAAGGGAAATACCCTCCTTGGATTGCAAGACTTGAAGACCGAGAAAATAGTGTAAGTGTCCTAAGTCTGTCATTTCAAATTTCCTTTTAAGGCTGGACTTCACATGGTTTATAAGGTTGGGATCACTACCAGTAAGAATAAGATCATCAACATAAAGAACAAGGATGATAAGAGAGTTGGCCACTTTCTTGGTGTAGACAGTATTGTCAGAATAACACCTAGAAAAGCCAGATTCTAAAAGAAAGCTATCCATTTTGGCATACCAAGCCCGAGGAGCTTGCTTGAGACCATAAAGAGATTTCTTAAGTCGACATACAAGGCTGGAGTCTTTTTGGATGAAGCCAATGGGTTGTTCCATATTGATTTCTTCATGCAAGTCCCCATGCAAGAAGGCAGATTTAACATCCATCTGATGGACTTCCCATTTTAAAGAGGCAGCAAGGGAAAGAACAAGGCAGATAGAGTTCATTTTGGCAACAGGGGAGAAGGTTTCAGTGTAGTCAATGCCTTCAACCTGTGAAAACCCTTAGCAACAAGACGAGCTTTATGTTTATCAACTTTCCCATCTGGTCCATACTTGGTTCTGTAAACCCATTTACATCTAACAAGTTTGCGTCCCTTTGATAGAGGAACAAGATCCCATGTATCATTTGCCAACAATGAATGATATTCTTCATTCATAGCTGCTTCCCAATGTGGATGGCCTGAAGCTTCTGCAAAAGTGTCAGGATCATGATTTACTGGAGCTTGAGCCAGTAAAGAAGAGGCTCTTTCAAACTGAAAACGTGTACGTCGCTGATCTGTAGGATCACCGGCAAGATCACCTGCTGCATCCCGAGTAGCACGGACCATCTTGGAAGTTGAGGATCCTGAGAAGGTGGGGGAGGATTGTCATCCTCACTTTCATCATCTGAAGAAGAAATG